>ML814321.1:55295-107622 GCA_009831015.1 Picea engelmannii | reverse complement strand
AACAAGAAGCAATTTGTGGAGTTTTGGATGCATGATGATTTTAGTTCTTGATGTTTAGGGTGGACAAAATGAAAATCAGTGATTCGGTTGCTATTCAACTCATGGCTTAGCACTAGATGCTTAGTCTTCACCACTTGCAAAGAAATGTTTGATATCAAAGGAAACGGTTATAGTCTCTTGCATTTATGTGTTTCACATAAATGTGAGAGAGACAACCAAGACTCACAACATGGCTTCACATCAAACCTCTGTTTGCCACGTAATAAGCTTAACATGTGTTAAAGACTATGCATCTAGTGCTAGGCCATCGGTTGAATAACAATGGAGTTACTGCATTTTCATTGCCTCCACCATAAACATCAAGAACTAAAATCATGCATCCAAAAGCTCTAAAAATTGTTTTTTTGTTGCATTAGTGCAGAAATTCCATTTACATTTTTTAACATAACCATTAGAATAATAATTTTATATACATCTTTTAACAAAAGAGTTAGAATAATCAATTCTCTAACACCGAGTCATATGTTTTTTGAAAAACATGTACATTCTTGAAGCATTAACATTCAAAGTATTGGTTGTTTTCACCGAGTCGTATGTTTTTTTGAAAAACATGTACATTCTTGAAGCATTAACATTCAAAGTATTGGTTGTTTTCCTCATGCAGATTTGCTTCTCCATTTTCTTTTTCATTGACTATATTAATCTCAGACTCCATTTCCATTTATTTTTTAATGAACAAAATGATTGAAAATAACTAAACAGTCTAGTTAACAAACATTAAGTAAAGATCTATTGGTTCAATCACAGGATCACCTGGTAGTTTATTCTTCTTTCATAATACAATCCTTGATTTTATTTAAAAAAATAAAATCAAAAGTAATAAACGATGATTAAATAGTAAGACTTTCATAATACAATCCTTGATTTTATTTAAAAAAATAAAATCAAAAGTAATAAACGATGATTAAATAGTAAGACTTTGTAGGACAATAGTTTCCAAACCACTAATACTAAGGTTTATTTTTTTAATTAATTTTTTAATACCTCATAATAGTGTATGAAGTTCAAAGATGTATATGGAGTTATTATTCTAACCAATGTGTTAAAAGATGTATATGGACTTTCTACACTCAAAACTAAGAGTTGCGTTAAAAAATGTATATAGAGTTTCTACATTTAGATGCAACAAGAAGTAATTTATGGAGCTTTTAGATGCATGATTTTAGTTCTTGATGTTTATCGCGGAGGTAATGAAAATACAGTAACTCCATTGATCTTCAACTGATGGGGCTTACTACGTGGAAAAGAAAGGTTTGATGTGAAACGATGTTGTCATAGTCTATGTTGTCATTCTTGCATTTATTTGTTTGAGATAAATTGATGCAGGTGCATCCTGCTTTCTAGATTTTGTACATTTGGCAGAGATCTAAGGGGTCTTTCATTTAGGTTCCATAAGCATGATTTAATCTGTTTTTCTATGTTTTTTGAGAATTTGGAATATAATGTGTGTGTGAGGATTAAAATGTAAATGTTCTTGAACGTATGAGAACATGAGGGTTGAGAGATTTTAGGAGATATTAGATCTCATAGGGATTCTAAATCCTAGATTAGGTTTGGTTGAGGATTTTATGGATCTAGAGGATCTTTAGGATATGGTTGAGTGGATTGTGGATCTGAACCAGAAATAGTTGCAGAATCCTTTTTGTACAAATATTGTAAGCCTTCAGGAATTGAGGGTGGCTAATTGAATGCTAATCAGTCCAAGAGATTGGAAGTTGGGTCAATCAAAGGGAGAATTGGGATTGAAGACTGTTGATTTGATCCAGGAAAAGGAAGGCATGCGAGCGTGTGTAATTGTATGTAAACCTATGTATATGAATTAAAGGAAAATACTATGTTTTGAGTATTCTGGAAGCCTCTGTACTCATGTCTATTTATCTGTGTATGTATGCTTATGTGAGAAAGAAGTGCATATAGTTGAGGTCGTGTAATTGCAGGTGTAGTGCTTGTGTTGAAGGGCCACGAATGAGAACTCTGGAGAGGAGGTCTGGTACAATATTGTATTCAAAATGAGATCAAAGAATGTTATTTCCGTGATCATCGATCACGAGAAGGATCGATGATCCTAACTGAACAATGGAGGCGAAGGTTTTCGTGATCACATGAGAAGCTACAACAGTCGTCTGATCACTCCACTAGTAGATGAGAACCATTAGATATCAATCGTGCAAGGATAGGGAGGAACGAATGTCGATCCTTCATCATTTGACTAGGAATTCCGCACACCATCAGATTGTGAGAAAAGGAGTAATCGATAATCAATTAGTCGTGATCGTCAGATCTGGAGGTAGAGAGGAGGATCGTCGGGTCAACGACTGCTTAAGTCATGACCGTCGGATCATGATGAAGATAGATCAACTGAAGGGAGTGATTGTGGAAGTCCAAAGGCAGATTAACAGGGGGGCTACTTCACATTCTGTAATCCAACAGGATCGTTGATCTCGATAGATCAACAAATCAACGGTGGATGATGATCCTGCAATGACGAGCATCTTTGCATTGCAGAGATCGGGAGGCAAATTAAAGCGCGAGCATGTTCAAGGTCTGCAATCGACCAAGACCATCGATCTTACGAGATGAGATTAGCACCCAAAGGATTAAGATGAGGTCATAGCTCTCGGTCGTACGAAGGGAGGACATGGTCCTTCGGGCTAGTTGAAGAGAACATGGTTTAGCACCTCTATAATAAAATTGTGGTCATATGGATTTGATCCTATTAGTGATCGAATAAGAAGAGCTCAGATGATCCTTCGCACCCCTATTTTGGGGTTTGCAATGCAGTTATAGCAGTAGACTGTGAATAAGGGGTTTTAGGATGGGAGGTCATGCATCATAAATGCAAGAGTGGAAATAAAGACTATGACAACATTGCTTCACATCAAACCTTTCTTTTCCACGTAGTAAGACACATGGTGAAGACTAACCCTATAGTGCTAGGCGATCTGTTGAACATTAATGGAGTACTGTATTTTCATTGCCTCCACTATAAACATTAAGAACTAAAATCATGCATCCAAAACCTCCATAAATTGTTGCTTGTTGCATGCGAGTGAACCAACTCTATATACATATTTTAATGGAAACATTAGAATAATAACTCCGTATACATATTTTAATCAAGCATTATATATAACAAAAGTACAAACCTTAAAAACGAAAGTAACAGACGATGATAAAATAGTAACAAACTTTATAGGACAATAGTTTTTGAAGCACTAATACTCATATCTATGAAAAATTAGGATTTACATCACAAAATCTTACTAAAAAATTGTATTCCCTTTCAAAGAATTCCCTCTCCCAATTTTGAGTTTTGTGATGGATAAGTATATATAAGTGTAATTGAGCTCACCCACTTGTATTTCTTTTCGTTAATTTTTTAATATAACCTTATGTACATACTTACTTTAGAGCATCTCTTCCATACTAAGTTCTAGATTACCTATTGTGTCAACGAAATTCAATGAAAAATTAGGATTCAACCCAAATATATGTAAGTTATTGAATGGAACCCACTTGTAATTTTTATTTTTAATTTTGTTTTTTAATTAACTTTTTTCATATAACATTAGGTGACAGCAAAATCAATCTTAAGGAGGTGTAAAAAAAATTAGTAATAATATTCAACATTAATATTAAAAAAAAACAAATCTTACAATTTATGCTTTTAATTTGTGTTATAAAGTAAAAACAACAAATTTTATATTCTATGTTTTTTAATTTTGTGGATGAGCTAATTATAATCTAAAGTTTGATTAATAATGAAATCACAATAATCATCTTTAAAGAATTATTATTAACTTTTATTATTATAACTTGTAAACCCATTTATAGAGTTTCTTTTAAATATTGAAGAAAGTTTTGAAAAAAAAGGAAGTTAAAAAAGAAACAACATATTTTTAGATATATATTTTAACTTGATAAACATATGATAAATAACATAAATCCAAAATTTATATTTTAAAAAGTTTTAATAAAATGATCATCATCATCTCACCTTCATATATGATAGATAACATAGAGATTAACTTTTATTATTATAACTTGTAAACCAATTTATAGAGTTTCTTTCAAATATTGAAGACAGTTTTAAAAACAGGAAGTTCTGAAAAAAGATACAACATCTTTTTAGATATATATTTTAACTTGATAAATTTACGATAAATAACATAAATCCAAAATTTATATTTTAAAAAGTTTTAAAAAAATGATCATAGGAGATGGAAAAATATAGTTATATATTAAAATCATATTTCCAACATGAATTCTTAAAGAAACATTGATAAAGAGCATCGTAAAAGTTGTGGCTAATTAAAGTATTCACATCATGGCAGAGTTGGTTACTAGGAACCAATGGGCATTGTCCCCATTGTCCTAAGGTGAAACATTATAGTTATACAATCGAGGAGAAACTTTCCATATGCTAAAATTTAGAAAAACTCGGCTATGCTCATATAATTACATATGAAAACACAATGACACTTTATAGCGTTATATTATTTTGGGAAACTTTTCATATGCTAAAATCTATAAAAACACAACTATCCTCCTCATATAACTACTAGTATAACCTCAAAGCGGGGTAAAGGAAATGTCGAAGTAAGTTCAAGTTGTTATATTGTTTAAATATTTAGGAGATTTAGAGATTTGCTTGGATAACTTACTATAAGTACTAAGTTGTTATAGTTGTTGGAACAATCAACCTAGGAGTTGCATGGAGGATGTTGGGGTCGGTGAAAGATATATGTCTATAAATTGCATTGCATTCACAAGTGGTCAATCAACACAATAGAGTTGCATGGAGGATGTTGGGGTCGATGAAAGATATATGCCTATAAGTTGCATTGCATTCACAAGTGGTCAATACACACAACAAATATTGGCAACCACTAACATGCAACAACTAACATATGATATGATAAGTTTTGTCGTTGTGGTTACCCTATTTTTTCACTGGTCAAAATCAGGGTTTGTATGGTTATGAAAGATTATATTTAAAATACCTCCGTTGTATGGCTTATAAAGATTACATTGTACAAAAGCTTCAAAATTTTCAGCGATGAAATTGCTTGTAAGTTGCCCATGCTACCTTTCAACGCTGGGGCATGAACAGAAGAAGAGAGCATGCAGTAAGTATGATAAATAAGCATAGAGATATCCACCTCTGAAGTTGCATGATCTGTAAGAAGATCAAGACCCACCATTAAAAAAAATTAAGCGAAAAACCCGTGAGTTCAGTCGAAGATATTGATGTTTGCATTGGAGGAAGCAATGGAAGTGACTGAAATTATTTAGTGGTGACCTGCAAAGAGACATGAGATAGAGTTAATACTTTGCAATTTATTCTAATTTCTCCATTCTTGCTAGTGAATAACACAATATTAGAACATTGTATCTGGAGATTTGGTTCCATGGAGGCCACAGTCACATGTACACCCACTCTTCTTAGAATATCAGTTATTATAACAACGTCCATTTCCTCTGTGCCAAATCCTATTGGCACCAAAACCTTAACAAACACTAGACCATATCTTGTCACATACCTTTAAAAAGAACATGCTACATAGTTTAAGCAGAGAGAAAACTTTAAAACCCCCAAATAAAACATAGTGAACAAGGACTTGGTTAGATGGTAACAAATATAATATCATTTTTATGACCATCACAATATTTTGTGAGAGAACAAATAATGAAACAAATATAATATAGAGAAATGAAGGATGTAATCAATTTTTCTAAGTATATCGTAAAAACAAAAGATTTAGATACATCTAATTATAATTTGATATGAAAATGCAATAAAATAGATATCAACTTTTATTATCCTAGTAAATACAAAACCATGTCATTGATGTAAGCTATCTAACTAATTTTACATTAATTATTTGTAAGATAAATTATATATATCTTGTCAAAACAAGAAAGACCTATATATTCCTCACATTATATTTTAAATATGTAATGAGTTCAAGAACTAAATACGGTTACATTATTGTTAAAATTGTAAACTTGTAAACATTGAGAGTTGTCTATTTTGACGTCAATTTAAATTCTCAAATGAATTACAGTATTCTTAGATCTAGGGAAAAATGATACGTCTTTCTCTTAGGAAGAAAACAAAGCTTTTTAGTCTTATTACAAAACTTGGTCAAGTTATCGAGTACTTCCAAGTTAAACTTTATTTTTCATAAAAATGAGCTCAATCGATTTGCTAGCAATTCAAACTTGCTCTCGACAACTTAGGCTTGGCAAGAGCAAGTTTATATAGCATTAATTTTTTTATAGTATTATACATATTTTTTTGGATTTCAATTGTTTATGCAATTTCAAATAATATTAATATTTAACACTGCATAGCAAAGTGGATATGGATACACTTATTTAAAGAATAAATTGATTTATATAAACTTAGGGACCCAAGATTTTAACACTACATTCACAAGAGATTTTATTTATTATTATTATTTTTTAAATGTAAACTTATTGAACCAAGATTTAGTAGAAAGGGATTCAAAGAGATTTGTTTTTGGTTTGAAATATAAAAATGGCATCATAGAGGCAAGTGGTTGTACATTCTACATAGTCTCCCAAAGTAATTAAGTGGGAGTACCCCACTTGAAAAATATGGTCCCATTTTCTCAAAAGGAGCTTATGCCTTCATTGGAAAGGGTGACCTTTAAACTGACAACATTAGAGACATTGGGGCACTCACTAATATGATTTGATATTTGAGGGGGAATGTTTCATCATTCTACACAGAAAAGAAAGACACCACAAAGGAATTTTGGACGTTTTGTTTATCCCTTGGACCATAGATTATATTTCCCAATATAGAAGATGAAGAATATATTATTTTGGGACTTGGTAAATCATTGAACAACATTTTCATTCTCATACTTGTGTTTTGTAAAAATGAACATTTTCATTCTCATACTTGTGTTTTGTAAAAATGGACAAATGGGATTACTTATTTGATCTTGCAAATCAACATTTCATTCATTCATGAAGATATTCAATTTTCCCACTATATTGGGGCATGGGCTTATGGAATGGTTTCCAATCTTATAGTGTAGGGACAAATAAATAGATGGGGACTATTTTAACATATCCATATTGTTGGCACCAAGCTGAAGTGGAAAGAAGGGTGATCGTGGGAAAGAAAGCATGCAGAAACTGAAGTAACAGTTGTAGGGAAACACAGCACGCACACATGCAAGAAAGCGTGCACAAGGAAAGTGACAGCTGGAGGAAGAACAACACACGCGCATGGGACGAAGACCTAACGTTTGTAGGGTTAGGGTTTTGGTAATACATTGTAAATGGTTGAAGAGCCTGATAGATATAAATATAGATACGTAGGTATCATATAGAGGTTGGCTTTTGTGTTGAATCAGATTTTGTATTATTCCATCATAGTACGTACGAGATGATGCATTATGTAATACTGTTACGAACTATTTTGTAAGATTTTGAGCTAAGTTTAGAGGAGAGAAGGAAGATATGAGGATTAGATCGCAGGCTATGGAGCCAAGTGCAATCTAGTTCGCCTCATAGAGATCCCATCCATCTGAGAAGAATTGTAAGCGCGTGGCGCTGGAGATGCAGAACTACCATAATAAAATAGCCAAGAGCCAAATCTTTGTGGACGTATCCCAGGAGGGGGTGAACCACGATAATATCTGTGTAATGTGATGAATGCATGCATGTCTTTGTTTTCTTTCAGCAGTTAATTGTTATGCTTAATGAATGAGTTAATACATTGTTATGAAATACGATTGAGTTGTTCGAGGAATAAATTGTGAAAGTTAAATGCGCACCCATGAATAATAGTAAATTGCAATCCCAATTCATAGTACATGGATATGACTAATAAACCCCTATCTCATACTCAATCCTAGGCTGTAAACACCTGAGTCTTACAACCACCCATTAAAGCTATCTCAGGTGAGACTGCGCAGTGCACTCTGTGTAATGTGTTGCCTTCTGGTTTACCATGAGGGACGGTCGTTTTAGAGGCTTTGTTGGAAACCCAAAAGACATGAACCCTAGGTCAATAACTCAGATGGTAAAGGAAGGTTAAGTAACAAATAACCAACAAATGGTTACGTTGCCGCGTTGATAGAAACGAGAAAGGACTGAGTAGAGGAGATAGATTGAGTGAGAAAAGACCGAGAAGAAGAAGAGAGAAATGAGCCATTAGAAGGGAATGTTGAGACCGTGGAATCCCACAAAAGCAGAAATCAAAGGCTGGTTGAGAGCCAAAGAGATATAATTTGCACAGAAAGACAATAGAAACCCTTGAATCATACCTTGCAAATATCTGGATAAATACGTATTTACTGATTTACACGAAGTCATTTTCTATGATTTTCCGCATATACTAGAGGAGTGGATACTAAGGTTGAAGGATAACCACGCGACGAACTGGATTAGAAAGCTAGATTGGACCTCGGTACAGATTGAGAAATTATAGCAGGTGAACAACAAATTCACCTGCGCAGTATACTTTTGGCTCGATAGTATTGTTGTAGGGTTCATAACAGAGTTTGCAGTCGACACAACGAATTCATACAGCGCAGAAGAGCAAGAATTTCTACACAGACCTCGAGGAAGGTACATTCGATCACTGTATACTTCTATTAAGATACTGCTATATGAAAAAGGTGTAAGGACAATGGAAT
The DNA here is from genome assembly GCA_009831015.1 of Picea engelmannii. Classification (NCBI taxonomy): domain Eukaryota; kingdom Viridiplantae; phylum Streptophyta; class Pinopsida; order Pinales; family Pinaceae; genus Picea; species Picea engelmannii. Next base: position 98,881 of record ML814321.1, on the reverse strand, counting down.
CAGACAGCTAAACTTCCTTGCATGCATGGGGGAAAGGGGGAAGCACTGACAGAGAGAGGATAAATGGAAGGAGGTAAGGATAAAGACAAGAAGGAGAAGGAACCCTTGGACCCGATCATGATGGACGACAACCAGATCAAGTGGATCTTGGCGTCAACGAAAAAGACGCGTAGCGGAATACCCTACCAATACAAGATGAATACCAAGAAGAGAGTCGTAGTTGCGAGGGAAGGCTTGGTGAGTGATGAGGAAGAGGTAGAGGATATCCAGGTTGTGGAGAAAATTGAGGAAATCCTGCGCGCAACATATGAGAGAAAGATGAGAGGTCCAAGAATGGGAGGAGAAGGTAGCCATCCTATCCATATTAATGTCAGTGTGGAACCCATAAACCCATGTGTGACTAATACACCAAAGAGAACACCACCATTTAGACAACCGAAGTTCGGAGGAAGTCTGACAGCAGGAAGCACATCTACATAAGGAGAAACAACTGAAGGAGCCAGTTAAGGAAACACTAGTCAAGTACCTACACCGTGCGGAGGAGGTAGTAGTTCAGTATTCATAATGGTAGGACACGATCCCACTATCAGGTTACCAGAATTTCGAGGAGAAGCAACAGAAGACCCTAAGAAGAATTTGTTCATTTGTGCAAAGATCTGGGAAGCAAAGAAGACCATTGATGAAGATACCAAACTCGTGCAGCTAACGATTATGCTAAGAGACCGTACACTAGACTAGTACATGAGTCTAGACACAAACAGTGCCCCTGGGATGACAAGGACATTGGCCGACATTAAGAAATTATTGATAAATGAGTTTCAGAAGCCGAGCTGAGAGGATCAATACATGAACGAGATGATCGAAATAAGACAAAAACCAAGAGAGTCTATATGGGATATTGATCAGAGATTCAAGCGACTGGAGGGAAAGTTGAAATACCTTATGACCGATATGAAGCATCGACAACTGTTTTTCAACTCACTACTCCCACATTTAAAATATCCTCTATGACAACATAAGTTTCAGACGCAGGAAGAGGCTCTGCAGGCAGCCTTGCAACTGGAAGAGAACCAATACCAACAGATGGACCCAACTATCGAAGAACTGAAGGAGGATTTGAAAAATTTAACATTTCAGCTGAACCAGAATAAGAACAAGGATAAACGAGAACTTGTTTGGTGTACCACATGCAAGATGGAAGGACACCACAAGAACGAGTGTCCAACATTCGCGCAGTATATGGCAACAGGTATGCCAAATCCGTTACCACAGGGAGGACTATAGTGCGAAATATGTAAGAAACTGGGTCACGACCCTTATCACTGCACGATGATGCAGAAATACCAAACAGTTCCAAAGAATTCATATTGCACCTTTTGCAAGTCAGTGGGCCACGATGACAAAGATTGCAGAACTATGGAGCTAATGTGGGAAAGGACATTAGATGCATATAAGGTACATGCTAAAATGATGACTGGGAAAGAAGCGCCACAATTCAATCAAGTCCCAGCTCCATACAACACTGCACAACAGTAGTATAATACTGCGCAACAACCCTACACTAACGTGCAGCAGTAGTACAACCCGACAGAGCCCCAGTACAATACCACGCAGTACAATCAGGCACCATAGTATAACACACCGAGAGGTGATCGAACAAGCTAGAGAGGAGGAGGATGAGCCAAAGGAGGTTTTGGGCGTGGTAGAGGACCAGTCACATGCCACAATTGTCAGCATCCAGGACATTATGCACGAGAATGTCCACTTCCACCAGCAACTTGTATGTATTATCACGCATCGGACCATGATACAAAGGAATGTCTGACACTACTAGTAAAGATTCAGGAAAAGAGGAACCAGAACAATCAGAATGTTCAGTGGATTGCAGTCAAAGCAAGGGATGACGGACGAAACATTAATATAGTCACTCATGGAGGAACGAAAATAGGAAATGATGCAGTTTGACCGAAACCAGCGCAGAACCAATGGGTAAAGAAGAACAAACCAAGGAAGAAGATCGACACCAAAAAGGAAAAGGAGATATTTAAAGAAGCCAGACAAGAATTTCAGAAGGAGGGCACAACGTCGAATTCTAATGCGCAACAACAATACAATACTGTGCAACAACACCAGGAGACACTAGAATATGATATGTCGCCACAAATGGATCACACTAACAGAACACAACCCAAGGGACAAGTAAGTACAATAAAAATATTTTTTCAATCATGCATAAAAGTATGAAGTAACCCTTCATCTATGAAAATATTGCAAAATATACTAGAGAAATGTAGGAGCGAAACGAAAGAAAAGCTAGAATTAAAAATCATCAATCAACTACACACAAGAAGAAGAACAAGTAGGGAATTTAGACTAAATGTTAACATTGGGGATTTCAATATGGGAGACATTATATTAGACCTAGGATTCAAAGTGAATGTGCTACCAAAGGCAACATGGAAATGCATGGGAGAACCAACATTGGGATACTCAACCAGTCAATTAAAACTAGAAAATCAGCATAGAGTCCTACCAATAGGTAGACTGAAAGGAGTGACAGTAGATCTGGATGGAGTGTGTACTAAAGTAGAATTTGAAGTCATTGAAATAGTAGATGGAACAACACCTTACCCGACATTTCTTGGTTTGGATTGGGCGTTTGACAACTAGGCCGTAATCAATTTAAAAACCAGGAAAATGATATTTGAGTCCGGAGAATACAGGGTCATAGCACCACTAGATCCATTGGAAGGGGAGAGGTTCGTAGAACCCACTTTCCTATACTTAGAAGAGATCGTCCAGTTGTACAGAACAACTACGCGCGATGAGGATTACGTAAACCCAATTGAAAACAGAGTACTCAGTTGGTGGAGAATTAATTCATGTGCAACAGACTCAAACACCAACATAGAAAACTGGCAGCAAAGATTACACGAAGTATCCACGCGAAGATGTGCAAGAATAGATCGCACAGTGAGGTGGGTAGGCATAGAAATTAGAGAACCACCCAGTTTCCACAGACTAAATGATTTGGAAACATTCTTAACACAATATGAAGACGAAGTATTAGAGAATCAGAGATTGTTAGCACTTGACTTAGCACTCAAGGCCACACTCGCAAGATAGTGGGGCACACATAAAGATACCATCACAGATTGGTATCAATGTAAGCGATTACTACGCATAAGTTTCGACGCAGAACATGGAAACAAAAACAACAAAAATATGAAGGACAAGAGGCACCAGCAGAACACTTGGCAAAGTGCAGAACGCTATGGAAAATTACACCACCGGAGGAATGGCCTCATCACTTCATACATACTTTAGAGGGCATACTAGTGAACTGGTATACATACCAGGAATTGCGCAAAGGAAATACGACATAGACAACATTGCAACAGAACTTTATGGTCACTTTCTCATTCGAGCATGAGAACCCCAACATAGATGCATCCTTGAAATAGATTAGAGGAGTGATATTCATCAAAGAACCAGAAATAGAATTGATCACAGAAGAACAACAGCGGAATAAACAGACAGTCAAGGAACTACTGTCATGCTACCATGTGCAGGAGGAAGCACCAGACGAAGATGATCGGTGTGATATTCAGATCAAAGAAGTAGAAGGCGAAAGAGATGTTGAAGGACCACCCATAGAATCAGAAGTCATTTCCGTGCCAATCAAGGTATAGAAAGTTAATATCGGGACAGCTAAGCAGCCCAAAATGGCCATCATTACAGATTACTGGGATGAGCAAATAGTAGAAGGCATCACCGAGTTGTTGCACGAATATAGTGACCTTTTTCCCACAACATTTACAGAGATGAAGGGTATAGCTAGAGAATTAGGAGAAATGAATATACCACTCAAATCCGATGTGAGACCTACCAGACAACGACCCTATAGACTGAACCCCATATATAAACAAAAATTTAAATATGAGATCAATAGAATGCTTGAAGCCGGCATCATCGAACCAGTTGAGGAATCAGAATGGATAAGCCCGATGGTAGTACAAGACAAGAAACAAGGAAGAGGGATCAGGATATGCGTCGACATGAGGAAGTTGAATGATGCATGCCTACACGACCCATTCCCTACACCGTTCACCAATAAAGTGATAGAGAATGTGGGGGGACATGAAGCTTACTCATTCACTGATGGATTCTTAGGCTACCATCAGATTAAGCTAGCACAGGAGGACAGACACAAGACCACGTTTGTGATGGAATGGGGATCTTATTAGTACACAGTCATGTCATTTGGACTGAAGAATGCACCTGCAATATTCTCCAGCATGGTCATTGCAACATTTAAGGAATTCATCCATCAGTTTCTCGAGGTATACCTGGATGATTGGACAATTTACAGTCTATTGAAAAACCATGTGGAAGTTTTACGACTAATGCTAGAACGATGCAGACAGTGCCAGATATCACTGAACATCAAGAAATGCATATTCAGAACACCGTTTGGGATACTATTGGGCGATATAGTATGCAAGCAAGGTTTACTGGTCGATCCAGCAAAGATCACAGTCATTGTTAACTTCCTAGAACCAAAAACAATATGTCAGCTAAGATCAACGTTAGGGCACACTGGATACTACAGGAAATTCATCAAAGGCTATGCACAAATTACAACACCCATGGAAAAGTTGTTACGGAAGGATACAAAGTTTCAGTGGAACGACGAGTGTCAACACGGTCTGGATACCCTAAAGGAAAAGATGGTTACCACGCTGGTCTCATCCCAACCTAGAGCTCTCAATAGTGATAGATAACCCTGAACATTTGCTCAGGCGGAAGGCCTCAGTTGCTGGCTCAGGGAGTCATACTGCCTTGCATAAGTCTCCTTCCTTTTTCGGAGAACCAGATATCTCTCAAAACCTTGATCTTGATCCCTTTCCACAATGAAGCCTGGTTAGAACCCGATCTGAAACTTTTGTGTCTAGACTCGACTTTTACCCAACTGTGTTGCAACCCCGAACTCCCGAAGTTTTGTCTCCCACGACTAAACTACAAATCACTACCACAGTACCGCCTAGTCCCTCCTCTTCCTCATCTTCAGTCGCTACCTCTCCGACCATCCAGGTTGTCGCTCCACCTCCTCCACCCATCATGGCAGCTCGATATGCTCCGTTGGTGTTGGCTGCGCCGCTACATGCCATGCCCCAAGACTATCAAAATAGACTTCCGTAGTTCGATGCAACCGGACCTTTAAATGCCCAACAACATGTGGATAAAATGAATCACTATTTCGACCTACACGAAGTTGGCGAGGCCGACGTTCAAATGCGACTGTTTGCCCAGAGTCTAACAGGAGATGTCAAGAAATGGTTCAAAGCCTTACCTTCCGCCTCAGTTCCTGACCTTGTTGCGTTCCAAAGAAGTTTTCTCGACAGATGGGAGGTAAAGAAAAACCCTCTTCAAATACTGTCGGAATACGAGAATATAAAAAGAAATCAAGGAGAGACGGTACAAGACTATTGCACCTGCTTTAACAACCTTTATAATGCAATCCCAACTGAAATAAAACCTCCACAGGGTTTGGCGTTGATTAAATTCCCCGATGGATTTGATGCTAACATGTCTTACCAATTAAGAGAAAGAAATGTTGCCACCCTAGAGGACATGCAGAAAAGTGCTATTAGTGTAGAGGCCAATCTGTTGGCTAAAAGGGCCCGTAAGAGGTCAGAAAGGAGAGTCACGATCAAAGAAGAACCTTCCACGTCAAACACTGATTCCAAATGGGATTCTGTAGTCAGAAATTTGGAACTATTGCTGGAAAGAGTGAATGTGTCAGACATAAATCCTTCGAGAGACAACACACCTGCCCCTCCGATTCAGAACCCCAATTTTAGGAGAAATCCTCCTTAGATCAGACAGAGAGATCCTCAAGATCAAAGAGAGCAGAGGGGCCTAGATCAATAGATTAGACCTCCCTTGCAAGAAAACTACGCTGATGAAGGGGGAGAAGTGATTGAGGAATTGGAGGACACTCACATCAACCTTATGGGCATTCACGACAACGAGGCCAATTTCCTTACTCAAGAAGAGCAACAACTCTTTCTGCTTAATCAAACAAAGGTAAGTGAAGAAGCCGAAGATGCAGAAAAACAAGCCTTTGAGAATGCTATTCTGGAAGTACATCGGCAATACAATATGTGTAGAAAGAAGACAGAAGGGAGTTCGAAGACAGAACGGACCTCTGCCAAGAAGACGACCGAAACACAGAAGACAGTTGAAACCAAGAAAACCCCTGAACCTTCTGTTGAGAAAACTCCTGATAAGACTTTCGAGAAGACTACTGCTGAGAAGATTTCTGAGAAGAGTAAAACCGACGCTCCTTTGAAGAAAAACATCACCATTCTGAAAAGACCATCACAACCTAATGCTTCACATGTTAACCTGCCGAGTTCTTATGCACCAAAGAACATGACGGACAAATCAGAACCTATGAGCCAAGGAAGAGATTTTACACCCTTTAGCCTTGAACGGGAATTGGCAAAAATAAAAATTCCCATCCCACTTACAGAGTTGATGAACAGAGATGGGTATCGTTCAAAGGTAATAAAAGCACTCGCCATTGAACCTGACATAGGCACCAAGGCCTTAACTATTGGATCAGTGACTCATTCAGACACTGTGAACCTTACTGACGATCATCCCAAACTCCTTTTTGGACATGAAGTAGATGGTCGAGACGATACCGATGATGTAGCTCCCTTTTACATCAGTTTAAACATACAGGACTTGATATTGCATAACACTATGCTAGATTCAGGTGCCTCACATAATATGATGCCTAAAGCAGTTATGGAAAAACTGGGACTGGAGGTCACTAGACCATACAAGGATTTACATTCATTCGACTCCAGCAAAGTCAAATGTATTGGTTTGATCAAAGACCTATGCATCACCCTGGTTCAGATCCCTTCAAAAAGCATGGTAATGGACGTGGTGGTTGCTGACATCCCGCCTAAGTATGGAATGTTTCTATCCCGGTCTTGGGGAGCTAAGTTGAAGGGAACCCTGCAGTTGGATATGTCTTACGCCACTATCCCAGTGTTTGGACAACAGAGGAGGTTATACGGAGAAACATTGATGAAGTACATGGTCAGTAGTCAAGAAAAGCCTCACAATTACCCCCTTTACTTTGCACATTCTGATTTAGATTCGTTCATCTTCTACAATGATGGTGATACAGAAGAGAAAAATACTCAGCTGATGGAAGATGTATCTGGTCAAGATGAAGGTCCAGAAATCGGTGAGGTAGCAAAGATGAAAAATGTAATCACCGAAGAATTCCCCACTGACTTCTAGAGTATGGATTTTGATGGAGCTGTGAGTAAAGAAGGAGCAGGAGCTGGAGTTTGGCTGCATAATCATCGAAACAGGTATTCAGAGAAACATTCCTACAAATTAAATTTCCAGTGCACTAACAATGTTGCCGAGTATGAAGATTTAATGCTCAGTCTGAAGCTGTTGAAAAAGGTTGGTGCTAAGCAGATAATGGTAAGGAGTGACTCTGAATTAATAATCAAACAAATTAAAGGTGAGTATGCTGCTAAACACCCGCACCTTAGAGCCTACAAGAATGCTGTTCTTGATGCTTTGAAGTGTTTTAATGAGGTTGATTTGCAGGCAATGCCGAGAGGACAGAATATTCTGGCCAACGGATTCTCTACGTCAATAGCCTCCTGCAAGATTCCTTTCCGCCAAACTCGCCCATATACTGTGGAGGTGAAATGCAGACCGGCGGTTCCCGATAATATCACGTACTGGCAAGTGTTTGGAAATGATGATCAGATAGAGGATTTTCTGAAATGGAAGAACGATTTTGAATGTACAAATATAGATTTAGAAAATGAAGACGAGAATGTAAATAATTCTGAGTTTGAAATATATAGTGTGAATACTGTAGATTCAGGAGTAGATTCACTAGATTCAGTAGGTTCATGAGAGTTAGGGGATGACGAAATGGATGCCGATGTCTTCCAATTGAAAAGCAATGTTTTACCTAGAGGGCTTGTTCCTTTAGAAGATATGTTTGACAGTAACGATGTAGCTAAGAAACCAAAAATAGAAGCCCATGGACAAGAGGTAGAGGACTGTAATATAGGAACTGAGGAAAAGCCTAGGATGGTCAAACTGTCCAAATTGATACCCCCAGAACAAAAGCTTAAATACATTGAGATATTCAAAGAATATTCAGATGTTTTTGCCTGGGGCTATGAGGACTTGAAATCCTATGATACCAGCATCATACAACACAGGAGTCCCATAAAGGAAGACCAGAAACCATTTAGGCAGAAACTTAGGAGGATAAATCCCAAGTTGCTTCCTCTGATAGAAAAAGAAATCAAGAAAATTTATGATGCCAAGATCATCGTCCCTCTACGTTTCTCTAAGTGGGTTTCTAATTTAGTCCCTACACGGAAGAAAACCAGGGAAATCAGGCTCTGTATTGATTTTCGAAATCTGAACAAAGTATCCCTGAAGGATAATTACCCATTACCGAAAATGGACCACCTCCTGCAAAGGGTGGTCGGGTCCAGTAGGATATCCCTGTTAGATGGTTTCTCAGGCTACAACCAGGTCCTGGTTCACCCGGACGATCAAGATAAAACCGCTTTTACCACACCATGGGGCACTTTCATGTACGTGAAGATGCCTTTCGGTCTGATGAATGCAGGAGCCACGTTTCAGAGGGCTATGGATATCACCTTCGTGGAAGAATCTGGTAAGTTTATTGTCATTTATTTAGATGATGTGACTGTGTTTTCCAAATCTGATAATGAACACCTGCGACACCTTAGACGAGTTTTCGAGAAATGTAGAAGGTTTGGGATTTCTTTAAATCCTAAGAAGTGTCTCTTTGGGTTGGAAGAAGGCAAACTGCTGGGACACATCATCTCTAAAGATGGAATCAGAATAGACCCCAGTAGAATCGAGGCCATACTAAAGTTAGAGCACCCAAGAAACCTCAAGGAACTACAGTCTTTTATCGGGCAAATTAACTTTCTACGAAGATTCATTCCCAATCTGGGCGAACTCCTCCGAAACATTACAAACATGCTCAAAAAGGACGTAAAAATAAAATGGGACTCCGAGTCCAAACAATCCTTCGAACAGTCAAACGAGCACTCACGGAAGCCCCCGTTTTGATCAGTCCCGATTTCACTAAAGATTTTTATCTTTTTTCTTTCGCCTCTGAACATACTATAGCAGCGGTGTTACTGCAGAAGAACAGTGAAGGGTATGAACAACCCATAGCCTTTTTCAACAAAGCTCTAAGAGACGCTGCTCTGAACTACAATATCATGGAGAAGAAATCTTTTGCTTTGGTAAAATCCATAAAAGACTTCAGGGTCTATATTCTCCATTCCCACACCATAGCTTATGTTCCGAACGCAGTAGTAAAGGATATTCTAACACAGGATAACCCTGATGGAAGAAGGGGAAAATGGATTGCTGTAATTTTAGAATACGATATAGAGATTAAGCCCACAAAACTAATCAAAGGCCAAGGCCTTGCAAAATTAATGGCTGAATCTAACTTCCAGGCTCTTGACATTAATTTTCTAGATGTTGCAAATGAACAGGGTGAGATGGCGACTCCAAACGTTAGAGAGGTATTTCTAAACTCTCCATGGTATGCAGACCTTATATTCGTTTTAAAAAATTTACAAGCTCCCCCTGGTTTAACTAAAACTAAAGCTAGATTTTTGAAGTTGAAGGCTTTGAAATTCTGTATTTTGGAAGGAAATTTATATTGGAAAGATCCTGCAGGTATTCTTTTAAATTCTTTACTGAAAGATGAAGCTGATAAAGTGTTGCAGGAGTTTCATGCAGGAGAATGTGGCGGCCATTTGAACTGGAAGGTTACAACCAACAAAATACTCAGAGCTGGCTTTTACTGGCCCACCCTGTTTGCAGATGTACATCAGAAAGTAACAACATGTCACCAGTGTCAACTGTTTGAAGGCAAAAGGAAACTCCTTCCTTTACCTCTGAAACCTATATCAGTTGAGGCCCCTTTCCAGCAATGGGGGCTCGATTTCATTGGAGAAATTCCCCCTCCTTCTTCAGGCCAACATAGGTGGATTCTCACGACCACTGATTATTTCACCAAGCGGATCAAGGCAGTACCAAGCAGGCAAGCCACTGACTCAGTAATTATCAAATTCCTTGAAAACAATATTTTATCTTGTTTTGGTTGTCCTAGAAAGATTATCACTGACAATGCAGCTGCCTTTCGGTCGAAGAAACTCATAGATTTCTGCAACCGGTATCACATTGGTTTGGGGCATTCCACAACCTACTACCCTCAGGGGAATGGTCCGGCGGAGTCTTCAAACAAAAATTTGGTAAATATCATCAAGAAAACATTGCAGGAAAACAAAAAATCATGGCACAATAAGTTGGTATTTGCTTTATGGGCAGATAGATTGACCACCAAAAGGTCAATTGGCATGTCACCTTACCAGCTGGTCTATGGTACAGAGGCAATTTTCCCTACTTCTCTAGGAGTCCCTGTCATGAAATTGCTTCAAGAGGTGCAAGCTGAGCCAAATTACTCACAGAGAAGAATCAACCAGATGATTCATTTGCAACAGAATAGAGAAGAAGTTTTTAACAAAACACAGGTCCTCCAAGAAAACATCAAGAAGATCTTTGACAAACGAACCAAGGAAGATGATTTTGAGCTGGGAGATCTAGTTTTGAGATGGGATGCCAGGAATGAGGACAAGGGAAAGCATGGAAAATTTGATAACCTGTGGACAGGTCCTTACATGATCCAAGCTTTCAGAGGAAACAATGCTTTCTTGCTAAACAACGCCGATGGGTCAGATCTGCCAAGAGCACCTGTGAATGGCAGAATGCTGAAACATTATGTCCCTCCTTAGTAAAAGATTTGAAGGTCTCACTCTCCATTGTACATACCAGTTTAATTTTCATTTTTCACTGGCATTTCTGAGTGATAAACATTAGCCAGTTGGTTGAAGCCCGAAGAGAAGGCCCTAAGCTGCTGACCATTTTTTTTCCAAGTTTTGAGAATAAGATCAATGAAGGCTACTAGGCAGATATGTTCAGAATGACAGGAACCAGGATTCTTGGCACTTAACATGGCAAGTACCATCCCCAGGTGGAGCCACTGTTATCACCCCATAACTTATGGGAATCAACTGATGACTTGGACATTATCTGTATCTAGTGTCTTTATTGACAAATGATTTCTCATTCTGCAAATAATTTGAGAAAAAGGAAAAATAATAATTTGAGAAAAAGGAAAAAGAAAAAAGAAAAGAAAAGGAAAAAGAAAAAGAAAAGAAAAGTAAAAGAGGGCATAAAAGAATTGAAAAGAAAAGCCCCATGCAATAATAGTAACTTGGCCATACCTTTCAAGCATGGCCAAGTTCTTTTTAAATTTAATGTTGCTAGGTTAGTGAATAAATCTGACCAGACTGTCTAATCTTGGTCAGATATCCCTTAGGTTAAATTAGTGAATAAATTTGACCAGACTGTCTAATCCTGGTCAGATAGCCCTTAGGTTAGATTAGTGAATAAATCTAACCAGACTGTCTAATCTTGGTCAGATAGCCCTTAGGTAGAGTAATTTCTTAACCCAACAGTTTAATCTGGGTTAATTGTCCTGGGAAGATAGGTTAGCATGTAGGTCAGTTGCTTTATTGTTCAAGTCCATTAAAACCAGCTTGAAATCAAGATTACACCATGTTTCAAATGCTTAAAAAATAGTCATTCAAAGTCCCATGGTGGTGTTCCTTTGTAAAATTGAAGAAAAAACCCATAAAATAGCTTTTATCCTAAGTTTTCCCCAAGTGCATGCGTCATTCGCTCCTGATCTATGTTCCTTGCACTTATCAACAGTCCTGATCATGGCACTAAGATCTACAACTCATAGTGCATTCCGGACCCCCCCGACCATTTTGCCTTTAACTTGGGGGGGGGGGGGGTCCGGAATTGGTAATAACATGGGCGCACATCTAGACGACCCAGAATAGAGCGCTTGAATCAACGGTCTACAATGGATTCTGGACCCCCCCCCCCCGTCCGTTCTACTTTTAACCGAGAGGGGGGGGGGTCCGGAATGAGTATTAAGGAGCATGCTAAGATCTGCGGCCAGGAAACAAGCGCGCAGATCAATGGATCACAATGGATTTCGGACCCACCCTCGTGTTCTGCTTTTAACCGAGAGGGGGAGGTTCAAAATGGATATTTTCCTTCGGTGGGCCCCTGGTCATATGTGGCTTCAGCCTATTGGTCCTCAAGTCCCATCCCACACATGCTATCTGACAGCCCCGTCACTCATGGACGTCATCCTCCACTGAGTCCACTTGTCCCACTTGTTCCCGGGGTCGTGTCCCATCCCATAATTGTTGTCAGTCCCTGCTATCAGTCCTTTACCTTTTTCACTCATGACCAGCCCCTTATGGCGACTTTCACTTCCCATCACCTCCAATCCCTAGCAGCCACGTCAAACATCTGTATGTTTTGGCCACTGTCACCTGCCATATCACCCCCAAGTGGCCCGTTGTCCATTAATTACTGGGCAACATACCCGTTGTCATGCTGACCATTTTCCCGCGTCCAACCGACCCCAGTTTTAAATAAAACTATCGTTTTCCCTCTTCATTCACTATTCATTCATCGCACCAGAAAATTTTACTCTTACGCCTCCATTGCTTTTCCGCCACCTTCATCCACAGTCAGTTTACCCCACTAACATCGTGTTTATTGTAGGTACTGTTGTTGAAATGGTGTCAAAGCCAAGACAAGCGGAACGAGAAGAGAATCCATTTCTTCCTCCTTCTGTCGATCGGGACAAAATACCCTTGGTCGATAAAGATAGATTAATCGCGTATACTATATGCGATTTCGACTTCTCATATCTCTAGTCATGGCTCAGGGAGGTGTTCCTGGACCAGAGTGATGAAATTGGACTCTGGGAGACCAATTTTCCCCTGTATTTTTTTCCCCAGATACACCATTTCCCTAAATTCACGCTGAAATGCCAAGCCCATTATATCCCCGACCAGAGGGCCATCCTCTCTTCATCTGGAGACGTCCTCTTCTTCATCACTCCCGAAGACATTGACCAGATGATGCAAATTCCCTCTGCTGAATCTGCGTCCCCTTTCAATTTAGAAATCCTCACTGAGTTATATCAGAAAATGACCTTTCCTCAGAGAGCTTAGATATTCGAGCTTTTCCTCCCCACTTCCACTCAATTACCTTCCACAAATCCCCCTTACCCTTCATCCTTGTTCTCCACCAAAGGAAACCAAATCATTTCTTCCCTTTGTGCCCTGCTTGGTTATTATTCTGACCAATGGGTAGATGAGCCCATCCTGGGTTTCCTGTCCATTTTCTCAAACGATGAAAATCCCACAATGCAATTCGACTACAACACCTTCTTGGCCGATAATATTCACGAACAATTCATGAACTTTTCCACAGAGGGCATGTTCAAATATTCTTCCATACTGGTGTACATGTTCATTTACTTTCAAGCTGACAAATTCAGTTTCTCCATGCAGAAGATGGACGCAGACGGAAGGCCCCATCCAGTCACAGCATGGACTTCTCTTTTGAAGCGTAACTCTGCTGAATATGACTTCAAAGCTTTCATTGATTAGTTTTATCACCTGGTGGTAAGCATGTTGAGCGACAAAACCGAGCCTCGCATCAAAGACGAAGTCCAGAGAATTTTGCATCTCTTGGAGGATACAAAAACCGGGGACTGGTACTTATATCAGAACCACACTGAGATCAGAGTTTTTGGGTGTGAATTGGCACCTTACAAACTACCTCAATATGTGTCGGTAAGAATCTTTGCATTAGAATATATTAGGCATATAATGAATTCAGATGAGATTCATTTTGTTTCCCTGAAGAAGAAGCAGCAATTGAGAATCAAAGGGCAGATTGGTTCTTTCATTTGCAATAGTCGAGGCGCAGGGGAAGAAGCAGATAGAATGTTGAAGGAGATGAAATTCTTTATGACTTTCACATGGCACTATGATCCATGCGGGATCATTTCGGAGATGAGGGTGAAAAATAAGAATATCCCGTATGCTCATGAGTCCAAGCCAGAGATCGAAAAATTTTCAAATCAAATAGTGTGGGTGCCTGACACTTTGGTTGACGTGGAAAAACAAGTTGAAGTGGAACAGTAGGTGCCCTCGACGAGTGGGCCACCCACTACCACACCTTAGGTCCCCAAGGAGAAGAGGCCTCGACAGGAGTCATCTCCTCCTGTAACAGAGGTGTCATCTGAGGAGTTCCAGATGCACACCAAGAGGCCAAAGACAGTTTCAACGCCTAGCGCGACAGTAGAACAAGAAGTCCTGCCTACTACAGTAGCTACCAGAGGGGTCAAGCCGGTCATCCCACCTTTCGGTTCAAGCCAGCACAAGGCAATCACAACAGCAATACCGAAGAAATCCACAGATTCTCCCCTGGATAGTCAGCCAAGCAAGACTGGGTCAAAGTTGGGCATTTTTGAAAAGTACGATTTGATCAAGAAGAAGAACCAAACCCTCACTAGCAGTACTTATGCCCAGTTTCGGAAGTAGTCATCCACAGCTCAACATAGGCTTCTCTCAGCATTTGACACAGAAAAGGGTAGGATGCACATGGCTTACCTTCAAGCACAGGTATCGGATCCCAAGGTGATCTCAGATTACAAAAGGGCCACCTTCGAATTCCAAGCGAAGGACGTGCATCCAGCAGACCAGATGGATCTGCACAAACAAACAGGGGAGATGGTTTTTCACACATTGGCACACGCTTCAGCTTCTGCAGCAAAATTTCATGTATCACTGAACAATTCTCAGACACAACTCAAGATGGAGAAAATATCATCTTTCGCCAAAGACAATAGAATCAAGACGTTGGAGGAGCTGGTCCTCAAGATCGATTATGATCCTCCGAACGTCAAAGCAGCAGAAGAGATGATAAAGAAAAAGAATGTTGGCATCGCATCCTTAAGAAAACAGCTGAAACTCCCGCCCACAGAGGACTCACAGACGAAGGAGATAGAAAAGAAAGAAGGTGAGAAGGATGAGATGCTAAAGTTGATCATGGAACATAATGCTCAGCTCAAGGAAATGGAAGCTGAGATGGAAAAATTATTGAAAGAGAAAGAGAAGATGAAGCCGATGGAAGGCATTCCATTGAGTGCTATCCCCATTGCCGGATTAAGCACTGCAACAGCTACAACAATTCCATCAGCAACACCAGTGACATCACAGGAGGGAACAACTGATCTCACCAAATCCCTGGAAAAGATGAACCTGCAAGAGACAGAAATCAGCAGGCTTAAGAAAGAAGTGGAGAACCTCCAAGAGCTCAAAACTTCCTTCCAGACAAGCCTATCCAAAGAAAAGCAGGTAAATGAGCATCTCAGGAAGGAGTTACAGCAGCTCCAGAAGAAAAAAATGGCAGGGAATACTTTCGCCGAGGTCAAAGAGAATGTATGGACAGACATCACCAAGTCCATATATGAAATTTGGCCAATGATTCAAATTATGTTTGAACAAAATGAGTTGCTACAGAGGAGCAAACAGGCTATTGAGAAAATCAGAGTGGAACTGGGAGACATGCCAACACAAGAAAATGAGATCATCAGGTTCCTGAATTCCAAGACCAGAGAGGAACTAGAAGAACTAAAGATCGAGGACAGAACAGAGACTATACTTGAAGTAAAAAGGGTTTTAACCAAGAGAAGTCTAATGCTTCAGCTTGAGGAAAAGTTTCAAGTCATGGATCAAGGAGTACAAAAGTTCTTGAATAAGATTGATGCTCTCCAAAAGAAAGGCCTACCTGGTCTGAAGGTCATTAATGACAAACTAATGGCACTCCCTGATTACAAGAAGAGATTGGCTGAAGTGTCTAAGGACAGTTCCAAGTTTGCAGGGATACAAGGGAGCATCACAGGCAAAGCGTTCATGGATGCCCTGCAGTTGGATATTAGTATCCAACACGAGATTCGATAGATATTCCTCATCAATCCTACATTTGCTAAATATACAGACATGGATGAAGTGTATCGGAGATTACTAAAAGTCACAGTGCCAAGTCATCTCAGATGGGAAGAACTTTGAGATCTACTAGATTAGCAGATGAGCTGTCACAATCCACTCACCTGCCCAATCATAAGAGGTTGCGAAGGCACCTCGCCAACGGCCTACCCCAGAAATTCCGCATGCAGTTGTACCGAGTCATCAAGCAGTTTTGATTAGTTAAATCAGTTAGGCTAAAAATAGAATGAGCACGTCATGATCAGTGATGACAGGAACGTTTGTAATTTGAATTATAAATACTTCACCTTTTGAAGTATTGAGGGTTGTTGATCTTTACACCCTGAGTCTACCAAACTGTGCCATTTTTGAAGAGATCTGCCATTAATGAAAAAGAGGCACTTTTATAGGATTCTTGCGTGTGTTCACTAGTGATGTTTATTCTCTAAGTTGAATTGTTATTCTTACTTTGTGATCATATTGTTTTCTGGAACTAATCTTTAAGAGTAGCGTATGTTGCAAGATTTATCTTAAATACCCCGTTTCCGACTCTGAAGATTTTAATGTTTATCTTCCGATATTTTCAATTAAGAAATTCTTAACTGCTTGTTAGTTGAAAGTATTTTCTCATCTTTCTTTTGTCCATCATTTAATCTATTAAAAGATCCAGTGAGTGCATTACCTCACCCTATGGAAGTTTTCTTTATCGTTTCTAGTTGTATTTCATAATTAATTAATACAGGCCCCATAGCCCAATGGAAGTGTAGACGGACTCAACCAAATTCAAAACAATTTTACAACAAAACCTACCTATTCCTATACCTAGCCTAGTATCTAAAGTAAAAAACAAAGCTAAATTATATAGAGAGATCCCTCTCTGAAGCTGGAAGGGCTAGATCCCATCTTTAAAAGCGGTTGGATAAAGTTACCTTTGTAGATTTCTTCTTTTTCAACCTCTTGGAAATTTACCAAGTGCTAACGTAATGGCGACCATACTGGGGATGAACTAAAAATTGATATTTTAACGTTTTCGTTCCCCTAAAAGAACGTTTGATTCAAAGAAGAAAGTAATGTTAGAGGTTGATCAAACTTTGTACATATTATTTTCATACTCACAAAATTAAAAAATATATATATAAAAACCCAAAAATAGTTCTGGCTTCCAAGAAAGTTCACACTCGATCTCATCCCAACCCAGAGCTCTCAATAGTGATAGATAACCCTAAACATTTTCTTAGGTGGAAGGCCTTGGTTGCTAGCTCAGGGAGTCGTACTGCCCTGCATAAGTCTCCTTCCTTTTCCGGAGAACCAGATATCTCTCAAAACCTTGATCTTGATCCCTTTCCACAATGAAGCCTGGTTAGAACCCGATCTGAAACTTTTGTGTCTAGACTCGTCTTTGACCCAACTGTGTTGCAACCCCAAACTCCCGAAGTTTTGTCTCCCACGACTAAACTACAAATCACTACCATAGTACCGCCTAGTCCCTCCTCTTCCTCGTCTTCAGTCGCTACCTCTCCAACCATCCAGGTTGTCGCTCCACCTCCTCCACCCATTATGGCAGCTTGACATGCTCCTTTGGTGTTGGCTGCACCGCTACATGCCATGCCCCAAGACTATCAAACTAGACTTCCATAGTTCGATGCAACCGGACCTTTAAATGCCCAACAACATGTGGATAAAATGAATGACTATTTCGACCTACACGAAGTTGACGAGGCCGACGTTCAAATGCGACTGTTTGCCCAGAGTCTAACAAGAGATGTCAAGAAATGATTCAAAGCCTTACCTTCCGCCTCAGTTCCTGACCTTGTTGTGTTCCAAAGAAGTTTTCTCGACAGATGGGAGGTAAAGAAAAACCCTCTTCAAATACTGTCGGAATATGAGAATATAAAAAGAAATCAAGGAGAGACGGTACAAGACTATTGCACCCGCTTTAACAACCTTTATAATGCAATCCCAACTGAAATCAAACCTCCACAGGGTTTGGCATTGATTAAATTCCCCGACGGATTTGATGCTGACATGTCTTACCAATTAAGAGAAAGAAATGCTGCCACCCTAGAGGACATGCAAAAAAGTGCTATTAGTGTAGAGGCCAATCTGTTGGCTAAAAGGGCCCGTCAGAGGTCATAAAGGAGAGTCACGATCAAAGAAGAACCTTCCACGTCAAACACTGATTCCAAATGGGATTCTGTAGTCAGAAATTTGGAACTATTGCTGGAAAGAGTGAATGTGTCAGACAGAAATCCTCTGAGAGACAACACACCTGCCCCTTCGATTCGGAACCCCAATTTTAGGAGAAATCCTCCTCAGATCAGACAGAGAGATCCTTGGGATCAAAGAGAGCAGAGGGGCCCAGATCAACAGATTAGACCTCCCCTGCAAGAAAACTACGCTGATGAAGGGGGAGAAGTGATTGAGGAATTGGAGGACACTCACATCAACCTTATGGGCAGTCATGACAATGAGGCCATTTTCCTTACTCAAGAAGAGCAGGAACTCTTTCTTCTTAATCAAACAAAGGTAAGTGAAGAAGCCGAAGATGCGGAAAAACAGGCCTTTGAGAATACTATTCTGGAAGTACATCGGCAATACAATCTGTGTAGCAAGAAGACAGAAGGGAGTTTGAAGATAGAAGGGACCTATGCCAAGAAGACGACCGAAACACAGAAGACAGTCGAAACCAAGAAAACCTCTGAACCTTCTACTGAGAAAACTCCTGATAAGACTTCCGAGAAGACTACTGCTGAGAAGATTTCCGAGAAGAGTAAAACCGATGCTCCTTTGAAGAAAAAAATCACCATTCTGAAAAGACCATCACAACCTGATGCTTCACATGTTAACCTGTTGATTTCTTCTACACCAAAGAACATGACGGACAAATCAGAACCTATGATCCAAGGAAGAGATTTTACACCCTTTAGGCTTGAAGGGGAATTGGCAAAAATAAAAATTCTCATCCCACTTACAGAGTTGATGAACAGAGACGGGTATCGTTCACAGGTAATAAAAGCACTCGCCATTGAACCTGACATAGGCACCAAGGCCTTAACTATTGGATCAGTGACTCATTCAGACACTGTGAACCTTACTAACGATCATCCCAAACTCCTTTTCGGACCTGAAGTAGATGGTCGAGACGATACCGGTGATGTAGCTCCCTTTTACATCAGTTTAAACATACATGACTTGATATTGCATAACGCTATGCTGGATTCAGGTGCCTCACATAATCTGATGCCTAAAGCAGTTATGGAAAAACTGGGACTGGAGGTCACTAGACCATACAAGGATTTACATTCATTCGACTCCAGCAAAGTCAAATGTATTGGTTTGATCAAAGACCTATGCATCACCCTGGTTAAGATCCCTTCAAAAAGCATGGTAATGGACGTGGTGGTTGCAGACATCCTGCCTAAGTATGGAATGTTGCTATCCCAGTATTGGGGAGCTAAGTTGAAGGGAACCCTGCATCTGGATATGTCTTACCCCACTATCACAGTGTTTGGAGAACAGAGGAGGTTATACAGAGAAACATTGATGAAGTACATGGTCAGTAGTCAAGAAAATCCTCACAATTACCCCCTTTACTCTGCACATTCTGATTTAGATTCGTTCATCTTGTACAATGATGGTGATATGGAAGAGAAAGATACGCTGCTGATGGAAGATGTATCTGGTCAAGATGAAGGTCCAGAAATCGGTGAGGTAGCAAAGATGAAAAATGTAATCACCGAATAATTCCCCGCTGACTTCTGGAGTATGGAATTTGATGGAGCTATGAGTAAATAAGGAGCAGGAGCTGGAGTCTGGATGCATAATCATCGAAACAGGTATTCAGAGAATCACTCCTACAAATTAAATTTCCAGTGCACTAACAATGTTCCCGAGTATGAAGCTTTAATGCTCGGTCTGAAGCTGTTGAAAAAGGTTGGTGCTAAGCAGATAATGGTAAGGGGTGACTCTGAATTAATAATCAAACAAATTAAAGGTGAGTATGCTGCTAAACACCCGCGCCTTAGAGCCTACAGGAATGTTGTTCTTGATGCTTTTAAGTGTTTTAATGAGGTTGACTTGTAGGCAATGCCGAGATGACAGAATATTCTAGCCGATGGATTGGCTACGTAGCAGCCTCCTGCAAGATTGCTTTACGGCAATCTCGCCCATATACTGTGGAGGTGAAATGCAGACCGACGGTTCTCGATAATATCAGGTACTGGCAAGTGTTTGGAAATGATGATCAGATACAGGTTTTTCTGCAATGCAAGAACGATTTTGAATTTACAAATATAGATTTAGAAAATGAAGACGAGAATGTAAATAATTCTGAGTTTGAAATAGATAGTGTGAATATTGTAGATTCAGGAGTAGATTCAGTAGATTCAGTAGGTTCAGGAGAGTTAGGGGATGATGAAATGGATGCTGATGTCTTACAATTGAAAAGCAATGTTTTACCTAGAGGGCTTGTTCCTTTAGAAGATCTGTTTGACAGTAACGATGTAGCTAAGAAACCAAAAATAGAAGCCCATGGACAAGAGGTAGAGGACTGTAATATAGGAACTGAGGAAAATCCTAGGATGGTCAAACTGTCCAAATCGATACCCCCAGAAAAAAGCTTAAATACATTGAGATATTCAAAGAATATTCAGATGTTTTTTCCTGGGGCTATGAGGACTTGAAATCCTATGATACCAGCATCATACAACATAGGATTCCCATAAAGGAAGACCAGAAACCATTTAGGCAGAAACTTAGGAGGATAAATCCCAAGTTGCTTCCTCTGATAGAAAAAGAAATCAAGAAAATGTATGATGCCAAGATCATCGTCCCTCTACATTTCTCTAAGTGGGTTTCTAATTTAGTCCCTACACGGAAGAAAACCGGGGAAATTAGGCTCTGTATTGATTTCCGAAATCTGAACAAAGTATCCCTGAAGGATAATTACCCATTACCGAAAATGGAACACCTCCTGCAAAGGGTGGTCGGGTCCAGTAGGATATCCCTGTTAGATGGTTTCTCAGGCTACAACCAGGTCCTGGTTCACCCGGACGATCAAGATAAAACCACTTTTACCACACCATGGGGCACTTTCATGTAAATGAAGATGCCTTTCGGTCTGATGAATGCAGGAGCCATGTTTCAGAGGGCTATGGATATCGCCTTCGTGGAAGAATCTGGTAAGTTTATTGTCGTTTATTTAGATGATGTGACTGTGTTTTCCAAATCTGATGATGAACACCTGCGACACCTTAGACGAGTTTTCGAGAAATGTAGAAGGTTTGGGATTTTTTTAAATCCTAAGAAGTGTCTCTTTGGGTTGGAAGAAGGAAAACTGTTGGGCACATCATCTCTAAAGATGGAATCAGAATAGACCCCAATAGAATCAAGGCCATACTAAAGTTAGAGCACCCAAGAAACCTCAAGGAACTACAGTCTTTTATCGGGCAAATTAACTTTCTATGAAGATTCATTCCCAATCTGGCCGAACTCCTCCAAAACATTACAAACATGCTCAAAAAGGACGTAAAAATAAAATGGGACTCTCAGTCCAGATTATCCTTCGAACAATTCAAACGAGCACTCACAGAAGCCCCCGTTTTGATCAGTCCTAATTTCACTAAATATTTTTATCTTTTTTCTTTCGCCTCTGAACATACTATAGCAGTGGTGCTACTGCAGAAGAACAGTGTAGGGTATGAACAACCCATAGCCTTTTTCAGCAAAGCTCTAAGAGACACTGCCCTGAACTACAATATCATGGAGAAGCAAGCTTTTGCTTTGGTAAAAGACATAAAAGACTTCAGGGTCTATATTCTCCATTCCCACACCATAGCTTATGTTCCGAACGCAGTAGTAAAGGATATTCTAACATAGGATAACCCTGATGGAAGAAGGGGAAAACAGATTGCTGTAATTTTAGAATACGATATAGAGATTAAGCCCACAAAAGTAATCAAAGGCCAAGGCCTTGCAAAATTAATGGTTGAATCTAACTTCCAGGGTCTTGACATTAATTTTCTAGATGTTGTAGATGAACAGGGTGAGATGGTGACTCCAAACGTTAGAGAGGTATTTCTAAACTCTCCATGGTATGCAGACCTTATATTCGTTTTACAAAATTTACAAGCTCCCCCTGGTTTAACTAAAACTAAAGCTACATTTTTGAAGTTGAAGGCTTTGAAATTCTGTATTTTGGAAGGAAATTTATATTGGAAAGATCCTGCAGGTATTATTTTAAATTGTTTACTGAAAGATGAAGCTGATAAAGTGTTGCAGGAGTTTCATGCAGAAGAATGTGGTGTCCATTTGAACTGGAAGGTTACAGCCAAAAAAATACTCAGAGCTGGCTTTTACTGGCCCACCCTGTTTGCAGATGTACATCAGAAAGTAACAGCATGTCACCAGTGTCAACTATTTGAAGGCAAAAGGAAACTCCTTCCTTTACCTCTAAAACGTATATCAGTTGAGGACCCTTTCCAACAATGGGGGCTCAATTTCATTGGAGAAATTCCCCCTCCTTCTTCAGGCCAACAAAGGTGGATTCTCATGGCCACCGATTATTTCACCAAGTGGATCAAGGCAGTACCAAGCAGGCAAGCCACTGACTCAGTAATTATCAAATTCCTTGAAAACAATATTTTATCTCGTTTTGGTTGTCCTAGAAAGATTATCACTGACAATGCAGCTACCTTTTGGTCGAAGAAACTCATAGATTTTTGCAACCAGTATCACATTGGTTTGGGGCATTCCACAGCCTACTACCCTCAAGGGACTGGGCTGGCGGAGTCTTCAAACAAAACTTTGGTAAATATCATCAAGAAAACATTGCAGGAAAACAAAAAATCATGGCACAATAAGTTGGTATTTGCTTTATGGGCAGATAGATTGACCACCAAAAGGTCAATTGGCATGTCACTTTACCAGCTGGTCTATGGTACAGAGGCAATTTTCCCTACTTCTCTAACAGTCCCTGTCATGAAATTGCTTCAAGAGGTGCAAGCTGAGCCAAATGACTCACAGAGAAGAATCAACCAGATGATTCATTTGCAACAGAGTAGAGAAGAAGTTTTTAACAAAACACAGGTCATCCAAGAAAACATCAAGAAGATCTTTGACAAACGAACCAAGGAATATGATTTTGAGCTGGGAGATCTGGTTTTGAGATGGGATGCCAGGAATGAGGACAAGGGAAAGCATGGAAAATTTGATAACCTATGGACAGGTCCTTACATGATCCAAGCTTTCAGAGGAAACAATGCTTTCTTGCTAAACAACGTCGATGGGTCAGATCTGCCAGGAGCACCTGTGAATGGCAGAATGTTGAAACATTATGTCCCTCCTCAGTAAAATATTTGAAGGTCTCACTCTCCATTGTACATACCAGTTTAATTTTCATTTTTCACTGGCATTTCTAAGTGATAAACATTAGCCAGTTGGTTGAAGCCCGAAGAGAAGGCCCTAAGTTGATGACCATTGTTTTTCCAAGTTTTGAGAATAACATCAATGAAGGCTACTAGGCAGATATGTTCAGAATGAGAGGAACCATGATTCTTGGCACTTAACAGGGCAAGTACCATCCCCAGGTGCAGCCACTGTTATCACCCCATAACTTATGGGAATCAACTGATGACTTGGACATTATCTGTATCTAGTGTCTTTATTGACAAATGATTTTTCATTCTGTAAATAATTTGAGAAAAAGGAAAAAGAATAATTTGAGAAAAAGGAAAAAGAAAAAAGAAAAGGAAAGGAAAAAGAAAAAGAAAAGAAAAGTAAAAGAGGGCATAAAAGAATTGAAAAGAAAAGCCCCATGCAATAATAGTAACTTGGCCATACCTTTCAAGCATGGCAAAGTTCTTTTTAAATTTAATGTTGCTAGGTTAGTGAATAAATCTGACCAGACTATCTAATCCTGGTCAGATAGCCCTTAGGTTAAATTAGTGAATAAATCTGACCAGACTGTCTAATCCTGGTCAGATAGCCCTTAGGTTAGATTAGTGAATAAATCTGACCAGACTGTCTAATCCTGGTCAGATAGCCGTTAGGTAGAGTAATTTCTTAACCCAACAGTTTAATCTGGGTTAATTGTCCTAGGAAGAGAGGTTAGCATGTAGGTCAGTTTCTTTATTGTTCAAGTCCATTAAAACCAGCTTGAAATCAAGATTACACCATGTTCCAAATGCTTAAAAAATAGTAGTTCAAAGTCCCATGGTGGTGTTCCTTTGTAAAATTGAAGAAAAAACCCATAAAATAGATTTTATCTTAAGTTTTCCCCAAGTGCATGCGTCATTCGCTCCTGATCTATGTTTCTTTCACTTATCAACGATCCTGATCACGGCGCTAAGATCTACGGCTCACAGCGCATTCCGGACCCCCCCCGACCATTCTGCCTTTAACTGGGGGGGGGGTCTGTAATTGGTAATAACATGGGTGCACATCTAGACGACCCAGAATAGAGCGCTTCAATCAACGGTCTACAATGGATTCCAGACCCCCCCGTCCGTTCTGCTTTTAACCGAGGTGGGGGGGGTCTGAAATGAGTATTAAGGAGCGCGCTAAGATCTACGGCCAGGAAACAAGCGCATAGATCAATGGATCACAATGGATTTCGGACCCCCCCTCGTGTTCTGCTTTTAACCGAATGGGGGGGGGGTCAGGAATGGATATTTTCCTTCGACGGGCCCCTGGTCATACGTGGCTTCAGCCTATTGGTCCTCAAGTCCCATCCCACACATGCTATCTGACAGCCCCGTCACTCATGGACGTCATCCTCGACTGAGTCCACTTGTCCCACTTGTTCTCGGGGTTGTGTCCCATCCCATAACTGTTGTCAGTCCCTACTGTCAATCCTTTACCTTTTTCACTCATGACCAGCCCCTTATGGCGACTTTCACTTCCCATCACCTCCAATCCCTAGCAGCCACGTCAAACATCCGTATGTTTTGGCCACCGTCACCTGCCATATCACCCCCAAATGGCCCGTTGTCCATTAATTACTGAGCAACATACCCGCTGTCATGCTGACCGTTTTCCCGCGTCCAACTGACCCCAGTTTTAAATAAAACTATCGTTTTCCCTCTTCATTCACTATTCGTTCATCGCACCAGAAAATTTTACTCTTACGCCTCCATTGTTTTTCCGCCACCTTCATCCACAGTCAGTTTACCCCACTAACATCGTCTTTATTGCAGATACTGTTGTTGAAATGGTGTCAAAGCCAAGACAAGCAGAAGGAGAAGAGAATCCTTTTCTTCCTCCTCCTGTCGACCTGGACAAAATCCCCTTGGTCAATAAAGATAGATTGATCGCGGATACTATATGCGATTTTGACTTCTCAGATCTCCAGTCATGGCTCAGGGAGGTGTTCCTGGACCAGAGCGATGAAATTGGACTCTGGGAGTCCAATTTGCCCCTGTAAATTTTTCCCCAGATACAACATTTCCCTGAATTCACGCTGAAATACCAAGCCCATTATATCCCCGACCAGAGGGCCATCATCTCTTCATCTGGAGACGTCCTCTTCTTCATCACTCCCGAAGACATTGACCAGATGATGCAAATTCCCCGTGCTGAATCTGCGTCCCCTTTCAATTTAGAAATCCTCACTGAGTTATATCAGAAAATGACCTTTCCTCAGAGAGCTCAGATATTCAAGCTTTTCCTCCCCACTTCTGCTCAATTACCTTCCACAAATCCCCCTTACCCTTCTTCCTTGTTCTCCACCAAAGGAAACCAAATCATTTCTTCCCTTTGTGCCCTGCTTGGTTATTATTCTGACCAATGGGTAGATGAGCCCATCCTGGGTTTCCTGTCCATTTTCTCAAATGATGAAAAGCCCACAACGCAGTTCGACTACAACACCTTCTTGGCCGATAATATTCACGAACAATTCGTAAAATTTGCCACAGAGGGCATGTTCAAATATTCTTCCATACTGGCGTACATGTTCATTTACTTTCAAGTTGACAAATTCAGTTTCTCCATGCAGAAGATGGACGCAGACGGAAGGCCCAAGCCAGTCACAGCATGGACTTCTCTTCTGAAGCGTAACTCTGCTGAATACGACTTCAAAGATTTCATTGACCATTTTTATCACCAGGTGGTAAGCATGTTGAGTGGCATACCCGAGCCTCGCATCAATGTCGAAGTCCAGAGAATTTTGCATCTCTCGGAGAATACAAAAAATGGGGACTGGTACTTATATCAGAACCACACTGAGATCAGAGTTTTCGGGTGCGAATTGGCACCTTACAAACTACCTCAATATGTGTCGGTAAGAATCTTTGCATTAGAATATATTAGGTAGATAATGAATTCAGATGACATTCATTTTGTTTCCCTGAAGAAGAAGCAACAATTGAGAATCAAGGGGCAGATTGGTTCTTTCATTTGCAATAGTCAAGGCGCAGGGGAAGATGTGGATAGAATGTTGAAGGAGATGAAATTCTTTATGAGTTTCACATGGCACTATGATCCATGCGGGATCATTTCAGAAATCAGCGTGAAAAATAAGAATATCCCGTATGCTCATGAGTCCAAGCCAGAGATCGAAAAATTTTCAAATCAGACAGTGTGGGTGCCTGACACTTTGGTTGACGTGGAACAACAAGTTGAAGTGGAACAACAGGTGCCCTCGACGAGTTTTCCACCCACTACCACACCTCAGGTCCCCAAGGAGAAGAGGCCCCGACATAAGTCATCTTCTCCTGTAACAGAGGTGTCAACTGAGGAGTTCCAGATGCACACCAAGAGGCCAAAGACAGTTACAACGCCTGGCACGACAGTAGAACAATAAGTCCTGCCTACCACAGTAGCTACCACAGGGGTCAAGCCAGTCATCCCACCTTTCGGTTTGAGCCAGCATAAGGCAATCACAATAGCAATACCGAAGAAATCCACGGATTCTCCCCTGGATAGTCAGCCAAGCAAGACTGGGCCCAAGTTGGGCATTTTTGAAAAGTATGATTTGATCAAGAAGAAGAACCAGACCCTCACTAGCAGTACTTATGCCCAGTTTCAGAAGCAGTCATCCACAGCTCAACATAGGCTTCTCTCAGCATTTGACACAGAAAAGGGTAGGATGCACATGGCTTACCTTCAAGTACAGGTACCAGATCCCAAGGTGATCTCAGATTACAAAAGGGCCACCTTCGAATTCCAAGCGAAGGACGTGCATCCAGCAGACCAGATGGATATGCACAAACAAACAGGGGAGATGGTTTTTCACACATTGGCACACGCTTCAGCTTCTGCAGCAAAATTTCATGTATCACTGAACAATGCTCAGACACAAATCAAGATGGAGAAAATATCATCTTTCACCAAAGACAACAGAATCAAGACGTTGGAGGAGCTGTTCCTCAAGATCGGTTATGATCCTGCGAACGTCAAAGCAGCATAAGAGATGATAAAGAAAAAGAATGATGACATCGCATCCTTAAGAAAACACCTGAAACTCCCGCCCACGGAGGACTCACAGGCGAAGGAGATAGCAGAGAAAGAAGGTGAGAAGGATGAGATGCTAAAGTTGATCATGGAGAAGAATGCTTAGCTCAAGGAAATGGAAGCTGAGATGGAAAAATTATTGAAAGAGAAAGAGCAGATGAAGCCGATGGAAGGCATTCCATTGAGTGCTATCCCCATTGCCGGATTAAGCACTGCAACAGCTACATCAATTCCATCAGCAACACCAGTGACATCATAGGAGGGAACAACTGATCTCACCAAATCCCTGGAAAAGATGAACCTACAAGAGACAGAAATCAGCAGGCTTAAGAAAGAAGTGGAGAACCTCCAAGAGCTCAAAACTTCCTTCCAGACAAGCCTATCCAAAGAAAAGAAGGTAAATGAGCATCTCAGAAAGGAGTTACAACAGCTCCAGAAGCAAACAATGGCAGGGAAGACTTTGGCCGAGGTCAAAGAGAATGTATGGACAGACATCACCAAGTCCATAAATGAAATCTGGCCAATGATTCAAATTATGTTTGAACAAAATGAGTTGCTACAGAGGAGCAAACAGGCTATTGAGAAAATCAGAGTGGAACTGGGAGACATGCCAGCACAAGCAAATGAGATCATCAAGTTCCTGAATTCCAAGACCAGAGAGGAACTAGAAGAACTAAAGATCGAGGACAGAACAGAGACTATACTTGAAGTAAAAAGGGTTTTAACCAAGATAATTCTAATGCTTCATCTTGAGGAAAATTTTCAAGTCATGGATCAAGGAGTATAGAAGTTCTTCAATAAGATTGATGCTCTCCAAAAGAAAGGCCTACCTGGTCTGAAGGTCATTAATGACAAACTAATGACACTCCCTGATTACAAGAAGAGATTGGCTGAAGTGTCTAAGGACAGTTCCAAGTTTGCAGGGATACAAGGGAGCATCACAGGCAAAGCGTTCATGGATGCCCTACAGTTGGATATAAGTATCCAACACGAGATTCTATACATATTCCTCATCAAGCCTACATTTGCTAAATATACATACATGGATGAAGTGTATCGGAGATTACTAAAAGTCACAGTGCCAAGTCATCTCAGATGGGAAGAACTTTGTGATCTACTAGATTAGCAGATGAGTTGTCACAATCCACTCAGCTGTCCAGTCAGAAGAGGTTGCGAAGGCACCTCACCAATGGCCTACCCCAGAAATTTCGCATGCAGTTGTACCGAGTCATCAAGCAATTTTGATTAGTTAAATCAGTTAGGCTAAAAATAGAATGAGCACGTCATGATCAGTGATGACAGGAACATTTGTAATTTGAATTATAAATACTTCACCTTTCAAAGTATTGAGGGTTGTTGATCTTTACACCCTGAGGCTACCAGACTGTGCCATTTTTGAAGAGATCTGCCATTAATGAAAAAGAGGCACTTTTACAGGATTCTTGCATGTGTTCACTGGTGATGTTTATTCTCTAAGTTGAATTGTTATTCTTACTTTGTGATCATATTGTTTTTTGGAACTAATCTTTAAGAGTAACGTATGTTGCGGGATTTATCTTAGATACCCCGTTTCCGACTCTGAAGATTTTAATGTTTATCTTCTGATATTTTCAATTAAGAAATTCTTAACTGCTTGTTAGTTGAAAGTATTTTCTCATCTTTCTTCTGTCCATCATTTAATCTATTAAAAGATCCAGTGAGTGCATTACCTCACCCTGTGGAAGTTTTCTTTATCGTTTCTGGTTGTATTTCATACTTAATTAATACAGGCCTCATAGCCCAATGGAAGTGTAGACGGACTCAACTAAATTCAAAACAATTTTACAACAAAACCTACCTATTCCTATACCTAGCCTAATATCTAAAGTAAAAAACAAAGCTAAATTATATAGAGAGATCCCTCTTTGAAGCTGGAAGTGCTAGATCCCAGCTTTAAAAGCGGTTGGATAAAGTTACCTTTGTAGATTTCTTCTTTTTCAACCTCTTGGAAATTTACCAAGTGCTAACAGAATGCAAGACCTGACCACCTATCAAGAGTCACAAATGAAGAAGAACCTACAAATTTAGAAGACAACTTTCTGGATGCACAATTATTCTCAGTACAGATTATTGATAACTACTTCGTAGAGATCATCTAGTACTTGAGAACAAGCACTGCACCGCAAGAATATACCACTATGTAGAAGAAGAACCTAGTAGTCCGCACAGCCGACTATCAACTAATTGCATGACACTTATATAAAATGGGCGCAGATAACATTTTGTGAAGGTACATAATAGAGCACGAACGACCAAGAATTTTAG
This sequence comes from Picea engelmannii, assembly GCA_009831015.1. Classification (NCBI taxonomy): domain Eukaryota; kingdom Viridiplantae; phylum Streptophyta; class Pinopsida; order Pinales; family Pinaceae; genus Picea; species Picea engelmannii. The sequence goes on along the minus strand of ML814321.1, from coordinate 69,080 downwards.
AAGAATCCCATGAGGTAATCGCAGGAGGGAATTATGTAGGAAAATCTACCGCACAGAAGGTATTACACGCAGGTCTATGGTGGCCAACAATTCACAGAGACTCAAAAGAATACTATCAGAGATGCGTTGTCTGTCAAAGGGTAGGAAACCCAACAGAAGGGACGAGATGCCACTATGACCACAAGTAACATTACATGCATTTGACAAATGGGCAATAGACTTTGTGGGACCAATTAACCCACCAGCCAAAAGAATAGGGGCAAGATACATTATCACCGTGACAGAATACCTAACAAGATGGGTGGAAGCCACACCAGTAAAATATTGCAGCACAAAGATAGTTGTACACTTCTTGTTTGAACAAGTAATCACTAGATTTGGGTGCCCAAGAGTTTTGATGAATGACCAAGGCACGCACTTCATAAACAACACCATCCACGCGATGACTGAAAAGTTTCAAGTTCATCACCAGAAGAGCACACCGTATCATTCACAGGCAAATGGCACAGTAGAAGCCTTCAACAAAATTCTGGAGAACACACTGACAAAGATTTGCAATGTCAATAGAGACGATTGGGACCTCAAAGTACCAACAGTATTTATTAAAATATTGTGTAACTGCAAAGAATATTCTTATCCCCTTTTGTGGATAAAGAAAAAGATAAAATATATATATCATAGTGACAAGTCATCCCTATTGTGCCTAGACAAGACAAATGTAAATTAGAAAGGTAAAGTGGACAGGTCGGCCCTGACCTAATTATTGGGGGGGCACAACTTGTATTTATAAGAGGCCTAGAAACTCATTTGTACACACACTCATTAATCTCTCTCTATCAAGTGTGCAAGTCTGAGAGTGACGTAGCTACAAGGAGAAGTGACGCAACTACAAGGAAGTGTATCTCAGTAAAGGTGAAGGACTATCTTGGTCTAAGTGGTGCGCTACTCTATTCTGGTTAGGGTTTCTGGTGGATCTTCTATTTGGTGAGATCTCTCTTGTGAGAGACACTGTACTTGGTTATTGAATCTATATTAAAGAAGTTTTGTTGGGTTTTCTTCCCCTTGAGGGTTTCCCAGGATAAATGCTTATGTACTCTGTGATTGTGTTTCTTTTAGTAAGATCCTTTTTATGTTGTTGTTATAATGAAGATTAATAATAATAGATTAAGCAAGAAAATTTAACATGGTTTCAGAGCCAAGCTAAAGAGAGCATATTTCACAAAAAAAGAAAAGTGTCACTGTTGTCGTATAAGAAAATTAGGGCTTTTTATTAAAGAGGAATTTCAGCCCAAAGATCATCTAGAAAAGTGCGCCCTAGCCTAAAGAACTCATTGGCACCTTCAACGCACCTTTTCAGTGGATAAAATTCTGGGAAAGTGAAACCCTAGTTTTCACCAGTACCAGAAGTACCAGAAAACCAGAAGCACCAGTCCAAAAATCCGCTACTCCAGTTTCAAGGGTCAGAAATTTAAATTTTCAGAAACTGACTATACCAGCATACTCGCCTTAGTCCAGTGCATATTTTGGTGAGTTCAGTTTTCGGATCCAAGAAATTTGATTTTTTATTATTTCTATAGCCCGGAGAGCTAGGGTTTCTATTGCAAGAAAGAATGACTACCAGTATGAGGGTAGAAGACAGGCTGGAAGCTTCAGATCTTGGAAGCATAGGTTGTAGATTATTCTAGATGAGAACATGTCACAGTGAGTGTACCAGAACCAGAGGAAGAAGAGAAAAAGACCAAGCATAAGGAAAAGGGAAAAGAAAGTATCAAGCACATGTGGCAGCGGAAGAGGAATCTCCTCCCTCAAATAAAGCTTTAGTAGAAATTGAGGATTATGTACTTTAAGTTGAAGATAGTTGATCTGAAGAAAGATAGAAAATGGTGGAGTCCGTGGAGCCTCCCCACACAAAAGTAAAAGATAAGTATTCATGTTATTTTTTAGTATCTTGTTTACTTTAATACTTTCTCATTACAAGTTATATTTTTGTGAGAATGTTAATTAACCTCATTTTACTTTAGTGTCTATGTAGACTTATGAAGGAAGTATCAAAGAAGAGGATAAAGAAAAAGATAAAATATTTATTTCAGGTATGATCACTCATGAGAGTGACAAAGGTATGTGTTTAGCTATGATAGTAAGGAAAACATTTGGTAATTTCATAGCTAGAGTGAAAAAGAGTTCAAAAGTCTTATTCATGATTAGGGTTTTAGATGTGTACATGGTTGAACAAGTTTTACTTAAGAAAAGATGTGTACTACTCTGATAGAAATCATGATATAGTTTTATTTGATTACTTCTTACTGTAACTGACTGATTGGCTAAGTGACATATCTCAGAAAGCATATTGTAAGTAAGTTTACAGGTCTCGGAAGAAAGAATATATGACTTGACTTGTAGATAGCATGAGAAGGACTTATGATATGGTGACAGTCAGTAAAGACCAAACAATATCCAATATTTATATAGGAGCAAGAGGCTCCTAAAGATGCAGAACATAAATGTTCAAGATGAAGAGAAAGATGGATACTCAGATATAGTTGATGAGATGCGGATAACTGCAGGTTGCTCTAGTACCGTTCTTATAGCTGCAAAGGGAGTAGGTTGATCCAGTATGCAGTCAGAAAGAAAGAAATGATCGAACTCAAGAAGGCACCCAGGATATTACAGAAGAGAACTTCAAGGATGATGATTATCAAATGTTACACAGTTAAAGAACCTCTTAGTTTGGTGCAAGAGGGAGCTATGTCTCCGAGTTCGAAATGGAGGATCATGATTTGGTACAATTAGGAAAGAAGATGGATGGTGCCCAGATATTTTGATCAAGATGAAAGTTATCCAGTAGATGGATGGCGCCCAGCAGATGGGTAGGATGGTATTATACCATGGAAATATTTTGGACCACTGGAGACTTTTTCAGATCCCATAGATAGACCCTCGTAGAGAAAGAAGAGACCTTCATAGAGAAGGAAGAGACCTTCGTAGAGAAGGAATGAGAAATCCCACAGGAAGAGACCTTTGTAGAGAAGGAAGAGACCTTCATAGAGAAGGAAGAGACCTTTGTAGAGAAGAGGAATGAGAAATTTGCCAAGGTTGGCCTCTGTCCAAGTGTTGAGTTTTGGATACTCTACGGACATGCTAGAATACCCTCGTAGAGAGGGGTATGACCACCCTCGTAGAGAGGAGTGTGGATGTTTCTCCAAGGGGCAGTGAGCAAATACTCTTCTTTGTCCAAGGATTGAGTAGCCTGGAACACAAACCTTGACCATGTGGAATGGTTAGGTGGCTCTTGAGGTTTGTGTCGTGATCCTGTGTGGATCATGGAAAGGGAGTCTAGTCTTGCCTAGGCTAGCATCTTATCTTTTCTAGTTCATGTGGGATGACTAGGAGTGAAGCTATGGTAGTAGTCCTCCCCAGTGGATGGGTGAGATAGATGACTACAAGAGAAGGGAGAACATAAAAGGAATGGCAAAACTCATAGAATATCTTATGTGTGAAGATAATATATCTTCTATGTGAAGATAAGAAAGAGTATCTTCTGCGTGAAGATGAGAGAAAGAAAGAGTATCTTCTGCGTGAAGATAAAGAGAACAAAACTTCTTTAATATGGATTTATGGAGAACCATTAAGTGATCGTGATGCCAGATGACCAAGTGGATTATATTGATGTTGTTGTCTAGTTGATAATGTTGTCCAATTGATAATGTTATCCAGTTGATGTTGTTACCAGTTGATGATGTTTCTCAGTTGATGATGTTATCCATTTGATGTTGTTGTCCAGTTGATGATGATTATCCATTTGATGATATTTCCCAGATGATATTGTTCAGTTGATGATGACATCCAGTGACCTGTCAAAAGATAAAGAATATCCTTCTTGTTAAGAGAGAGTGTTAAAATATTGTGTAACTGCAAAGAATATTCTATCCCCTTTTGTGGATAAAGCAAAAGATAAAATATATATATCATAGTGACAAGTCAACCCTATTGTGCCTAGACAAGACAATTGTAAATTAGAAAGGTAAAGTGGACAGGTCAGCCCTGACGTAATTATTGGGGGGGCACAACTTGTATTTATAAGAGGCCTAGCACCTCATTTGTACACACACTCATCAAGCTCTCTCTATCAAGTGCGCAAGTCTGAGAGTGAAATGGATACAAGGAGAAGTGACACAGCTACAAGGAAGAGAATCTCAGTAAAGGTGAAGGGCTATCTTGGTCTAAGTGGTGTGCTACTCTGTCCTGGTTAGAGTTTTTGGTGGATCTTCTGTTTGGTGAGATCTCTCTTGTGAGAGACATTGTACTTGGTTATTGAATCTATATTAAAGAATTTTTGCTGGGTTTTCTTCCCCTTGAGGGTTTCCCAGGATAAATGCTTGTGTACTCTGTGATTGTGTTTCTTTCAGTAATATCCTTATTATGTTGTTGTTATAATGAAGATTAATAATAACAGATTAAGCAAGAAACTTTAACAATATTATGGGCGTATAGGACTACATGCAAAACGTTGACAGGGAACACAGCATTCAAACTAGTCTATGGCCAAGAAGCAGTAGTGCCACTATAATTTTTAGTACCCAGCTTATGCGTATCAACTATCACACAAATGACAGAACGAGGTGCAGTATAGTTAAGACTAAATCAGTTATTATCAATGGAGGAAGACCGAATCTTGGCAGGATTCCATCAATAAGTGCAGAAAGAAAGAGACAAATCTTGGCACGATTGAAACATCAAGAAGAAAACATTCAAGGAAGGAGATCTAGGATTTCTCTACGACAACAAATTGTTTCACCACCCGGGTAAGCTTAGAATGCATTGGCTAGGACCATACAAGGTAAAATTTGTCACAGACAGAGGAGATGTACAACTAAGTGATTTAGCAGGCATAGAACTCAGAAGAATGATCAATGGGAGCTGACTGAAGTGGTACAAGGAGAGTCGACCACCCACCGTGCAATAAAAAAAAAAAAAAAANCAAAAAGAGAACAAAAAGGAAACAAGACTAAAAAGCATGCAACACACTAGAGATAGAGAGGCCACATTACACTTGAAACACAAATTCCGCAAAGGCAAGGGCAACAGTCATATACAACATGAAACAAGTGGGAAAAGGAAAGTTGGCAAAAGCAGTATGGCAAGACAACACTAGGCGGAATTAAAGCATGCCAAGGACCGATGGGACATCACATTAAACACGCCAACTGGAGATGACAAAGAAAGCATAATGGAAAGTACGAAACCATTGCAGATGCATTGAACCCACAATTATGATGTATTAAACGCATAATGGAGGAAGCGTCCTCGACAAGCTTCGTGACAAGCCCATACAACACCCGAGCACGGGGGCAACTAGTCTATTTGCGAAAGAAGCACAAAGAGAGAGAAATAGCAGCCCGAACGAACAGAGAGAGACCACAGAGCTCACATAAGATATTCTAACTTAGTAAACATTCGAGAGTCACCACTATGGCACCACCAAATCCAGCATAACCAGGCCAGACATCCAGACCAACCAGGGTTCAAACAAGGTCATGAGGATCGCTGGAAGAAAATGAACAGCAGTAGCCGGAGATTGTCGATATCGACGAAATCCTATCCCCTAAGACGTTACCTCCGAACTCTACACCGATTGTGGAAGAAATTCAGCAACCACAAGCTGAGGTCGTGAAAGAGGATACGCCAGCAACGGCACAGGAGCCTCAGAACAAGGAAGCGGAAACCCAACAAGAAGTGCAACCAAAAAGAACTGAAGCAGCTCTAGAAGTCAATGGAAGGACACAAAATTTGGAAGTAGCAGTGCAACTAGACAAGTCTCAAACGGACATCTCAGGTCAACCAACAGGGGAGACCGTTGCAGATGCCTCAGCTTGGCTAGAATGGCTGATGGGCGGACAACCGAAAGTTGTTGGAACTTCAAACCAGCCACCGCAGCAGGAAGACAGAGTTCAGATACCGAGCTCACCCCACAAGAAACCTGCAGTATAAATTGTTCTACCATGCATACTAGCTAGAGTACAGGTAGAACCAGATTTACTGAGTGACGTCAGGAAGCTCAAGGACTCTGACCATGACATATCAGATGAAAAAAATTTCCCATAACTTGCGTAGAGGGTCTTTATGCAAACCATATGCATAACCCGACTTGGAGAAACAATCAACCAACCACACCAGTGGGCAGCAGGGCTGGAGAGAACATGAATCTTAGGTTTGCTGAGTCTACCACATTTTGGCAGGGGCCGGTACGCGATAGCATTCATCAAGAAGATGTTAGCAGTCACACATGGAGGGGATATATGGTTGGACAAACCTGTCCCCATAACTATTGAGCTTATTACGCAAATAAAAGGATTACCAATCCAGGGTATGGATCCCACATTGATTCTGGACGATAAATCCAAGGCGAAAGCATTGGCAGAAGAAATGAAGAGGAAATATGGAACCGCTAGGGGAACGAGGGGCATCATGATCAAATGAATCAACAACATAGCTACACAATTGGGTACAAATATCTTAGCCTGCAAATTGCTCAGAAAATTCCACAAAGACGAAGTACCAGCAGGAGTCATTGCAGTTGCAGCCCAGTGCGTGGAAGGCGCCTCAATGAGCTGGGCACCATATTTATTGAAATTATTTCAAGAGGAATACAAGGATGCATAGGACTTAGGTACAAAGTTCCATTACTCATGGTTGATCACCCTAATAGCCTTCATGGGATGGTGAGAACCAGTGTATGTAATTTTTTGTACTACACCATGGCCAGCGGGAGCGAGATATCTATTACTAATATTCGGGCAGTAGGCTAGGCATAAGAGGTAGAATAGAATCATATTCGAAGCATACCTATGGGACATATAAGAATCTATCAGCCGATCATGGAGAATAATGCCAGAGGTTGTCGCACGATATGCGGACATTGCCAACTTCTGAACCACACAACAAACAATGTGGATCCAACCAAGGCAGGATCCAGATAAATTGTGGCTACAGATGTGCTACTTCATAATAGAGGGTGATATTGACATGGTCATCATTGAATGGAGGATCCCATCCATTACCCGGGTAGTACCAGAAAGAACAACAGAAGGAGAGGCAGCGCAGGAGGAAACACAACCTCCGAAAATCCCAGTACCCAAGAAACCAAGGACGTGCCAAAGCAAGCTGACTCAGGCAGGCGAAGGGTCAAAGCAGATAGGGACCTAGAAGGGGAAGAAAGAGACTACATAGTAGAGGACTGCCTAGTAGAGGACTTCGATCATGCAACACATCACAGGGATAAATTGCAAAAAGAGTTGGCAGAAATGGGACAGTTCCTCAAGAAACTCAGGGAAGTCTAGATAGCAAGCAACAACAAAGGCATAGAGCCATAGACAATAAAGAACAATGAAAGAGTGGAGGTAGAATAACGAGATCCAGTCCACTCAATGCCACACCCAAACACAACGGTCTACATCAAACCGAGCATGTTGCACATGGATGAAATCCTGGGGCAGACACCCTTCAAGGATTTAGACCACATCCAATTGGTCTTGATGTGGATTCCATCGAGGGCACTACACAAATTGTAGGTTAGTGTCGACCACAAGGTACAGTCTCGTGCACATAAAAACTTAGTCAAGCTACAACAAGCAAAAAAGAAGCGGGAGGCACTGGAAAACGTTTGTGAGCAAGCCATGTTAGAAACTTAGGAGGAAAAAGAATGTAGGAACGAACTGGAATGAAGAGTGGGAGAAATTTTTGAGAAACTCCCAAGCACTGCGCAAGGAAATGAACTCCCAATAGCATGAAAGATCGATCAAATTGAGCAGGCTATCGAGCAATATCATAAGGAGATCAAGAATCTCCGAGAACAACTCACACCAACCAATCCACCAACAGTGAAGGAACAAAGAAAGAAGGAAGCAACATCGCAGCTACACGATATAGAACAACAGGTTAGCACAGCAGCTGAATTGTTTGATAAAGCAGTGCAACTTTGGACAAGGTTGGAGGAGGACCCACAGGTCCAATGCTGGGACAAGGAAGAGGAAAGGATCAATGCAGATATCCAAGAGCTCAAGCAGAGGCAGAAGACCATACCAATCCAAGAACGAGTCAAAGGGATGCAAGAGAAGAAGAATATGCAGGCAGAACTTATCACTGTGCAAACACAGAAACATGAGCGTCGGGATCAAATAGATCCATTACAGGAACAAGTAGCAGAAGTACTCGCACAGGCACAAGGAGATAAAAAACAGATAGCACAGACCCAGGCAAAATGTGCAAGATTGTTGAGCGATGAAGTGGTAGTTCAGGTAGTGGACACCATCAAGGGGAAGACTGCGTAGGCACTGACAAAAGCAGCAGAGCTTAAGGAAAATTTCCAGGCGATCACCAAGGAGATCGAGGAAGCTCAGAAAAATTAGGCGACTTGGGACAAGTCACATTCCAGTGTTGGGGGCCTGTTGGCACCAGACCGAAGTGGAAAGAAGGATGATCATGGGAAAGAAAGCATGCAGAAACTAAAGTAACAGCTGGAGGGAAACACAACACACACACATGCAAGAAAGCATGCAGAAGGAAAGTGACAGTTGGAGGAAGAAAAACACACGTACATGCGAGGAAGACCTAACGTCGGTAGGGTTAGGGTTTTGGTAATACATTGTAAATGGCTAAAGATCCTGATAGATATAAATATAGATACGTAGGTATCAAATATAGGTTGGCTTTTGTGTTGAATCAACTTTTGTATCATTACATCATAGTACGTACGAGTTGATGCATTATGTAATACTGTTACGAACTCTTTTGTAAGATGTTGAGCTAAGTTTAGAGGAGAGAAGGAAGAGCTGAGGATTAGATCACAAGATGTGGAGCTTGGTGTGATCTAGTTCGCTTCATAGAGATCCTATCCATCTGAGAAGAATTGTAAGCACGCAACACTGGAGATGCAGAACTGCCATAATAAAAGAGCCAAGAGACAAATATTTTGGACATAGCCCAGGAGGGGGTGAACCACGGTAATATATGTGTAATGTGATGAATCCATGTATATCTTTGTTTTCTTTCAGCAGTTAATTGTTATGCTTAATGAATGAGTTAATACATTGTTATGAAATACGATTGAGTTGTTCGTGGAATAAACTATGAAAGATAAATGCGCACCCATGAATAATAGTAGATTGCAATCCCAATTCATAGTACATGGCTCTGACTAATAAACCCCTATCTCATACTCAATCCTAGGCTGTAAATACCTGAGTCTTATAGCCACACATTAAAGCTATCTCGAGTGAGACTGTGCAATGCACTATGTGTATTGTGTTGCCTTCTGGTTTACTAGGAGGGCCGATAGTTTTAGAGTCTTTGTTGGAAAATTTAAAGACATAAACCATGGGTCAATAACTTAGATGGTAAAGGAAGTTTAAGTAACAGATAACCAACACATATCTATTGAGATCCATTCATGGCCGACATCAGCCAATTTATTTGGTAAAATTCATATTCCATACAAATATCTATGGGTTGTGTCTTTTTCAGGTTTGGATAAGATGAACAACACAATTTTTGGAGCTTAACCAGCATAACATAACCAGGTCTGGAGTCAGCCAGGATAAACATAAAATACAATCTTTCTCTTGCTAAGCATGTGACCTGTTATCCCCTATTTTTAGGGATAACTAGGAGATCATGTCGCGAGGCCCACAAGTCCTAGACATGGAGTACTGAGAGTAGGATTGACCTGAGCATGGCCCGGAGGGCCCATCCTTTTCTTCTTCCATCAGCTTTGTCTTGTCAGCAGAAGCAACATCCATCACCATCGGCTTGGTCTTGTATCAGAAGAGGTTCTTGCTCCATGAGGTAATTGGTCTAGGTATCATGGTATGTGTCACTTTTGATCATTGAAACCTTTAAATATATGCATCTGATTCCTTTTATCTCTAACAACTGCTTGCATATTACATTAGCCCACTTGGCCATGCTGGGAAGATTGACAGGGTTCCCTAGAAATCATGTGCCCATAGGTCTTGGTTTGCCACTAGGGGAATTTCTAAAAACTCATCGTCTGCTCCTATCATAGCACCACTGTTTCATCTTATCTCCCGCTCATCTATCCCATTCCCCTTGTCCGTGCATTGGGTTGACCTGTTTGTAGGATTTCACCTTATCTCGTGGGAAGAAGGGGCTAAAGGCCCACAAGGTAAAAGCACAAAAACCTAGAAATAAAGCCTCGATATGTTTTGCCCAGGGATCCCCGAGAAGGCAGTAAAAATCCTCTCAGCAACAAACAAGAGGGACCTGGAAAATAACAAAACAAGACCTAGTCAGAGATAGGGGGTCTCATCACGAGCCAGCCTATTAGGTCTATGGGTACCTAACAGTATGACATTGCCACCATCTGGTTACCACACCAGGGCAGTGATCTTTGGTTGCATGGCCAAGGGAAAGGGGCTCTCATCACAAACCAACCTTCTCATCTCTGTGAAAGTACTTTTGGGTAACACTATCAACTATGGTCACCATGCCAAGGTAGTGTCCTCTGGTTAGCCCTTGAATAAAAAAGAAAAAGAAGAAGAAAAACCAAATAAAAGAATAAATCAAGAATGGGCTTGGAAAAAATGCATCCATGACAGGTACAACTCACCTTCTACAAAGGCACCCACAGATAACATTATGAATCCTCGGCCCACACTGTACCCACATTTCTGGACATCCCCTAGCCTCATCACCTCACTTACATGGCTTGGATGAAATCTTATTGGAAACTTTCCTTTTCTTGTGGATGCTAGCCCAATAGGACATCTTGTCTTTTTCTCCAATCTTGTATTGCAGGTTTTTGTAATGTCTTTGAGCTATTGACTGATGTATCAAGGTTTTTATGCATATGCTTAATAATATTGATGATGAGATGTGATTAACATTGGTATGATCCCTGTGAGTGATGAGCCCATGGAGGCCGTATCTTTTGATGTGCAGGACCATGCCCAACATGCAGGTACCATTTGGACTGGTACACATGGGGAGATGACCAGTTCGGACCTCCATGGGGCTGAAGAGCCCACTAGATGGATGTTGAGACCCCATCAGGGGGTAGAGATAGTATGGACATGGATCAGGGATTTTGCACCGAAGAGGAAGAGGACGCTCCATCAAAGGCACTCCGACACGACTAGACCTAGGGGGAATGACCCCTTTTTAGTGGAACGCTAGCCTTGGAAGGATTAGGATGTCCTCGTCTTCAACATGATGTCATCTAGCTTCATGGACACCTTTGGAGGTAGACTGTGCAGCAGTGGCACGTGTGGCATGTTGGAGAGGCCCCTGGGGGGCTAACATTTTTCTCCTGGATGTCTCATTTTCCCTAGAAAGGGCTAGCGCCTCCCTTGAAGGGGATTTTACTCTCTTTGCAGCTCAATTAGGGTTTTAATTTGACAATTTAATGTAAATACAATATTATTTTGGTATTATGGCCTTGTCAGCCTTTTTTATGACCTAAAAAGTAAAATTAGGTCATTGATACACTATATATTGAGGGTTTTGATTCTCATTTTATCATCAATTATCACTCACTCATTAGTGAGGTCTGATTTTAGCACCCTATTGGGGTTTTTGGATGAACTAAGTGATGCACACTTGTTGAAGGAAGAGATGTTTTGGCATTTATGGTGTTTCTCTTGAAGGAAGGTGTTACAACTAGGGTTTGCATGGTTATTTCTTCATGATTTGTAAGTATTTTTCTGCAAAATTCTTGATTGAATGGTTGTAGTTTGATTTCTTGCATCTATTTATAAATATTTCTGAATCAAAACCCTAGGGGACAAACACATAAGTAGGTCGTTGTCTCATGTCCCCTGATAGAGAAGCCTTAAGCCATTGAAGAGGAAAAAGAGAGCCTAGCCATAGCTACACTCCTTTTTCTTTCTTCCTTATGCTAGCCATACCCTTTTGAGCCAAGAAGAGTGAGAGGTCCTTGGCCTAGGCTTACTACACTAGGGCCATACTTTTCTAGGGTTTGTTGATAGGCCTTGCTCTAGCAACACCTCCCTCGGCAAAACCTCCTGTCTTGGTCTATTTTTCCTGTTTTTGGGCTAGCCGTTTGCTAGGAAGGAGGAGAGAGCATGAGGCCTTTCTTTTGTAACACTGGAGTGAGCCTCTCTCCCATAGGGTTCTTTTTTTAAGGACCTGCTCTAGCAGCACCTTGAAACTTTTCCCTCTAGTCCTTTAAAATATCTTTCCCTTCAACTCTTGTGTCCATCATTTATTGACTCCTTTAACCCTAAGGCACTAATCTCCAGCCTCCAGCGTTGAAGTGAAATCAAATCCAAACACTCTCAAACTCTTTTGAATTGAAAACCTAACCTACTAACCCAAAGTTGCTGGCGTCATCTTTGAATATTTCATCTTTATTTCAACAACATTTCATCTTGTGAGAAATTGAATGGTAGTTGAAGGCATTAATTGAGTTAAGAAGTGATTTGTCATATTAAATTTTGTATCATTCTAGTATTTATTGGTGAAGTGACATTACTGCTATTGCTACTTTGTAAACATTGACTTCGTCAAGATTTACTTTCAAATTGCTCATATTGAATATAAGATAGTCACTAATTTATATGAGGTATTAAAATAGTGTTGGCATCCAATTCAATTTTTTCAATTGCCATATAAGCTGCCTACACCTTTTGTCTCCTGAACGTCAATTCATCATCGCATTTTGCAAGCAGACATTCTTTTTATTTCATGCGAAAATTATAATTGGTTTCGATTTAGTTTTCACGACTGAAAGCGTGAAAACTCATCCATCACTATTTGGATTGTCGTGATCTTCTCATTGATATTCTGAAAAGCACTTACCTTTGGTTTGCTATTAAGTGGCTGGGATGATTTTCAAACTACGTCCATTTACCTACTTTTACTTTGATTGTGCATTTTGATTTTATTTGATTAATAAGCCATTGAGCTTGCAAATTTATTGGTTACATTTTTCATGGTTGATTTTGGTATTATATGATATGATCCTTATTGTTATGAGCTCTTGAATTATCGATTTTATGAGATCTTTTGTTACAATATATTAAAAAAACTTCGAATCAAAACATTTGACTATGCAACAAGCGCATTGGTAATATCATGAGTTTCATGGAAATAGCTTGAAGTTATGCAATGGTGCGTTGGTTAACTTTGGGTTTTGGTTTATTGGTTTGAAGTTCTGCAATGACTCGTTGATATAATATATGGTCTTGGTATGGAAATTTGATATAATTATCCACCGCCTAAATTGTTGGGTTGGCCGATTCATATGGTTTAAACGATATTATGGTGGATGGAACAGCACTGTACTGTGCCATTATTATCCTGCATGGCGGTGATAATCCCACCACCTTCGCATGCATACAATTAATTCATTCCCCTTTGAGCATTTGAAGCTGTTAACCATAATGAGTTTCACCTCTGTGTATTGTATTGATCAATCCAAACCCTACTATGCACACAAGCCATGGCTCCAGGCGTAAGGGCCGAGCCCAACGGTTGCCAAGCATTGCTAATGTTCGATGGCGCTTATAGCGACCTGGAAGAGTTCGGATGGCTCCCGTTCATACGAAGATTCGATGGCTTTAACCCTGGTGTGGCTCGGCAATTTGCGTTAACCTTCGATGGCTGCCGAGCCAAGGTTGGGGATGTGCAACTGGAAATTAATGAGAAAATTCTTAGTTTGGCTACCAGTCTGCCTGCTACTGGACAGAAGTGGTCGAAAAATTGCAAGGTGAAATATGTCCCATGGACATTGTTCTTCCGATCTCGGAT
>ML814321.1:17581-34990 GCA_009831015.1 Picea engelmannii | reverse complement strand
TTCTAACTCCCACCTATCCATTCTAGCAGAAAGTGACTTTAGTATTCTAGTTGTCTCATCTGTCTGAAGGGGCAGGGGAGAGGAGCTGGATGAGGAAGCTTCAGGCCTCTGCCTGGATATGTTTCTACCAGCAGTGTTCCTGAGTCGGTCAACAGCCAATATATTAGATTCTACCTCCACGGTTGCATCTTGCATATGGGCCAGACTAGTGGCTCTTCTTTCCGTGAGCAGGAGGCAGAAATCAGGATCAAAAGCGCTGGCATAAGTGATCTTTGCAGAGGCTTCTGAGGGTTTGATCTCAGCAGGGATTTTATTGTACATTTTATTGAATCTCTTGGAGAAGTCGGAGACAAACTCTCCTTCTTTTCTCTTCAAAGACCCAAACTCTGTCATGTAATACATGAAGTCTTTTTTATCTCCCCACTGTCTCAAAAATTCATTATCTAAACCTTCGATCCCATCAATAGATCCAGGAGGCAGGGTTTTGAACCATTTTCTAGCCTCACCTTGAAGTCTATGGACGAAAATCCTCATCCATACATCTGCATGCATGATGACATTATCATCTGTGAAATGGTAAAAGGCTTCTAGGTGTTCTTCTGCAGTTATGTCCCCCTCACCTGTAAACTTGGGCAGTTGCTTGAGGTAACCATCTATTGGGAGGGCGTTGAGAGGTTGCGGTAGCACGAGGGGAGCATACCTAGCAGCTATAGTGGCCTCCATTCTGGTCATAGGGGGATTTGCTCCTGCCATAGGGATATTAGGTGGAGGAGAACTCAGAGGAGAAGGAGTTCGCAAAGGGGCTGCTGGGAATGAGTCCCGAAGTGGAGTGGGAAACAAGAGGGGATTTAAGGAGAAGGCTAGTGAGCTCAAGTCAGTAGGTGCTCCTCTTTGCACAGGAGTAGTAACGGTAACAAGAGGCGGAGCAGTAAAGATAGGAGTGGGGAAATTTTCTGCCATCTTGGGCCTACGCCAAGGTACAGCCTCAGAGGAGAGGGGAGTGACAAGGATTTCTCCCTCCAGTCCTAGACTGGGAGCGGAAAACTCAGCAGGAACACTCCCAAAATTCAGAAAACGGGAAACCCCTGAAGGAGGTCTAATAAGAAACTGAGGAGGAGAGAATGGAGTTCCTACAGAAGGAGATGGTGGATTACCTAGTTCGACGGTGGGAACTTCTCTTTCAGAGGCCTTTCCTTTCCTAAGAACCACCTCTGGATCAGTTTCTGGTGTAGCTAGAGGCAGATGTGGATGAGAATGCGTGTGTCTTCCTCTGAAAGCCACAATTAATAGAGCAGGTTCTCCCCAGCGGAGTCATCACAATGGAGTCGCTAGGTGCACAGTAGCAATATTCAAAGGCTATGATACCCGATGCACCTTCAGAATCGGAGGTTCAATGTCATTCAATCCCGGGGAAAATTTTCAACTTCATCCCCGGCAATGGTGCTAGAAATGTTGGCGACGGAAGTCACTCCTGGATTGCTTGCAAGAGCAAAGCCCGACACCCATCAGTTTATGTCATGATTTTTGTATGGAAGAGGTGATCGAATGGAAGTAAACTCAGATGATATTGTTTCGACTCCGAAACTAGGCCCGACATGCATGGGTAGGTGAGGTCTTGGACATACTTCAGACAGTGAGTTGTAGTAAGGGTGAGTAGGGGGGAAGACTTGTATCAGAGAGATGCAAAGGTCTGTTGTCAACATCAGGTTTCTAGAAGACTATAGGAGATTGCATTTAAACGTGAGATCATCTTACATTCAAACGCAGAAAACCAGGGAATACAATAGTGTCACAATAAAACCTTTATCATAACGCAACTGCAATAATTCATGTGAATCAATCAATCATGAACTCCCTCAGTATGACATGAAAACTAGATGAAACAGGGAAACTGTCTTTCATAAAACGAGAAATATTACATACAGATGCATAACCAGAAAACTAGAGCGTCTATTAAAACATTACAATCGGGAGCCTAGCTCTACCATCGATACTTACAAAATACAAAAACTGAGCCTATATACTCAGGAAAATTCTCCTAACAGAGGCATGCCTAGTCACCCAGGGCTCGGTGTCTTTTCAGTCAAATTCATACTGAAATCCTTCTTCATGCGCCACCTTAACTGTGCATGGCTCCAATAAGGAGGGTAGTTGAGCCATTAAGTGTCGAGCTAGCATGTGCAGACTTCTCTGTCTCTTCGAAGACTTCAGCATGGCTTCTTTGGAAAAAATGGTACACAGGACCCCTTCGAGCAGACCACTTGCCAGACCCTCCATATCTCACACTTAATGAATGAAGGGAGGTCTCAACCACCCGTTCATGCCTTCATTTACTCCAAGCGAGATACAAGATTGAGATCAGATCCGATGGTGCCTGAAGGTCATGATGATCTCCTCTGTAACTGAATTTGGTGCCTTTGGCCCCTCTTGCATAGCTCTCTTTGTCTCCCAAGTGACCACGAGCTATGACCCTGTGCTTACTCCCAAAGGTGTTTTCGGCGTTCACGGATATGAAGGGGCTGATCCATGCTTCTTGAAATCGCGATGAGCGAAACACCGAGACGGCTTAATCTAGCGCCACGCGTCCTTCAAATCTAATGGTCCTAAATTCACCCAATGCTGATGTGGGCCCCAGGTCCTGGACGCTCTCGTCACCTCGCGCATCGGGGATATGAGGGAGTTTCTTTTGCGCTTCAAAATCGTGATGGGAGAGAAGGTGGGGAGCCTAATCATGCACTAGGTGTCCCCTTTAGATGGATGGCTGAGACTGCTCCTCGATATGGTGGGCCCACCTTTGGGCGCTTTCGGCGCTTCAGGGTTCGTGGATAGAAAGGAGCAAGTCTTCCTGCTATGAAATCATGATGAGCGAAAGGTCGGGAGGACCCAATCACGCACCACGTGTTCATCCAGGATGAACAGCTAAGATCACTCTCGGCACTTTGGGGCCCGTCTTGCCGAATGATAAACATTAGCGCCCCTCCTTTAGGTCTACTCCTTTGTGACCAGGGGCCAAAACCATGAGCCTAGTTTTGGGTGCTTTCGGTGTTTCGGGATTTGAGGTTTCGAGAGGTGAAATGATGAGGAGCGCTTACCCCTCGAATTCCCGAATGCCGACGTGACATGAATGTGAGTCGCACGTCCTTCAGATGAACGGCCCAGATAACATTCGTTCTTATAAAGGGTTCTACCCCCATTCACAGGCTCGCTTGATGTGACCTAGTGCTAGGACCGTGGGCTTGGATCCAAAGCTGCTTTCGACATTTCACTGATCGGCAATTTCAGCTGTAAAGAATGGGAGGCTCCTTGTCTCCCGAAACATCGATCCTCGAAATGTCGACTAATTGCCACCTGTCTCAACTGGATCGGATGACCCAGATTTGTCTTTAACTATTGGCACTATGCTTCTTGCTAAATCCCAGATAAATCAGCAGCCCCGAAATCCCGATGACTGTTGATTCGCTTTGCGGTTGAATCTCGGCGGTTGGAAACCAACACTTCGCCCG
Organism: Picea engelmannii; assembly: GCA_009831015.1. NCBI lineage: Eukaryota > Viridiplantae > Streptophyta > Pinopsida > Pinales > Pinaceae > Picea > Picea engelmannii. The sequence goes on along the minus strand of ML814321.1, from coordinate 31,487 downwards.
CTCGCTTGACTTGTGACTAGAAAAGAGACTCTCTCGTTTTGCGCTGGGGCAATTCCCGCATAACCTGCAGACCTGGGTGTATTTGAGCCCCAAGACAAATAATGTCGCTAACAAAGACAATAACACATGTTGAAAAATCCAAATTCCTTGAAGTCCATGCACAAGAAGAAACAATAAGTTTCCCTCCTCCCCTAGTTTTTGATGATGCTTTACTTTATGATGAAGGAAATGAGGAGGAGGAGAATGAATTTTCAAATGTTTCAAACCCTGCATGTTATGACACAGATAGTGACATTGTTGATAACATTGATGAGTTCATACATGTTGGGAGACGTAGGTGGGATATAGTTGATTATGACCTGGATCCCATCTATGACACTGAAAGTCATTTCCAAGTGTTTCCCTTGCAATTATCACAACAGATTACTTTTGACTAGTGGCAACAAGGAGATGAGATTTCTACCCGTACTTTTCAAAAAAACAAGGATGACCTAGTACCTTGTTTTCCTGATGATTTTCAATATTACCTTGAGATTTTTGATGAGTACCCTTCTGAGCACTTGGATTCTCTCCATGAAGATGATTACCAACCACCACTGTGCTCACATTGTGATACAAATAAGAACATTCTCATGACTTCTCACTCTAGCCACCTATTATTACTTTACCTTGCTTTTCCATTAAAAGTGTAGTTGGGAAGTATATTTTTTATGTTGAGTTTCATCTTAAGCAAACCCTAGACTCCAAGGGTTGGTTGGATACTACAAGTTTGACTATGTTATCTCAATTTTTCAACTTTCCCTTGATAGTTTTCCAGTCGTCTGCTAGATCTTCGTCGATCCTTTCCTTGACTTCAGAGCATGAGGATGTCCTAAGTAGCCAGCTTGCAGGACTTTTGAGTCAGTTTTCTGAACCTTGGACTTTTCATGACCCTTTCTTGGAGTGGATTGAATACCTTCCTCAGAGATTGACTTGGTATGATTTTATCCCTCCCACCCGCCTCCATGAGTTAGACTTTGAGATTTTCGATGATATGATATATATTCTAACCCATGACATTTTTGTTCTTGATTTATCACTATTTTGGTTTATGATGAAGCACAAAGGTAGGTATCGAGGAACGTTTTTGGATTGGCTTCACTGGCTGTTTGACTACACCCAACATTCCAACCAACAAGTAAGTACAGGTAAGAAGTTTGCTTTCATCGTCTTACTCGTTGATTACTTTATTTTAGTATATATAGATATGTATGTTGGGGTGGCATTACCGCCCCATGTTTGCTACTAATGCCCCTATTGAGATTGAGTAGGTCTGTAGGTTATGCCAGAGATGCTAAGGTTCTCATGCGCTCTACGGTGATCACATGTCCCCGAGTTGGAGCCATATGTTATTCCCTGTTTTTAGGGATAACTACGAGATCATGTCTCGAGGCCCACATGTCCTAGACATAGAGTACCGAAAGTAGGATTGACCTGAGCATGGCCCGAAGGGCCCATCCTTTTCTTCTTCCATCAGCTTTGTCTTGTCAGCAGAAGAAACATCCATCACCATCGGCTTGGTCTTGTATCAAAAGAGGTTCTTGCTCCATGAGGTAATTGGTCCAGGTATCATGGTATGTGTCACTTTTGATCATTGAAATCTTTAAATATATGCATATGATTCCTTTTATCTCTAACAACTGCTTGGATCTTACATTAGCCCACTTGGCCATGCTTGGGGAGATTGACAGGGTTCCCTAGTAAGCCTTTGCCTATAGGTCTTGGTTTGCCACTGGGGGAATTTCTAAAAATTCATCATCTACTCCTATCACAGCACCACTGTTTCATCTTATCACCCACTCATCTATCCCATTCCCCTTGTCTAGGCATTGGGTTGACCTGTTTGTAGGATTTCACCTTATCTCATGGGAAGAAGGGGCTAAAGGCCAAGAAGGTAAAAGAACAAAAGCCTAGAAATAAAACCTCGAGATGCTTCGCCCAGGGATCCCCGAGAAGGAACTAAAAAGCCTCTCAGCAAGAAACAAGAGGGACCCAGAAAATAACAAAACAAGACCTAGTCAGAGGATAGGGGGTCTCATCACGAGCCAACCTATTAGGTCCATGGGTACCTAACAGTATGGCATTGCCACCATCTGGTTACCACGCTAGGGCAGTGACCTTTGGTTGCATGGCCAAGGGAAAGGGGGTCTCATCATGAGCCAACCTTCTCATCTCTGTGAAAGTACTTGTGGTTAGCACTGTCATCTCTGGTCACCATGCCAAGGCAATGTCCTCTGGTTAGCCCTTGAAAAAAAAAGAAAAACAAGAAGAAACAGAAAATAAAATAATAAAGCAAGAACGGGCTTGGAAAAAATGCATCCATGACAGGTATAGCTCGCCTTCTACAAAGGCACCCACAGATAACATTATGCATCCTCGGCCCACACTACACCCACATGTCTGGAAATCCCCAAGCCTCGTCACCTCACTTACATGGCTTGGATGAAATCTTCCTGGAAACTTTCATTTTCTTGTGGATGCTAGCCCAATAGGATGTCTTGTCCTTTTCTCCAATCTTGAATTGCAGGTTTTTGTAATGTCTTTGAGATATTGACTGATGTATCAGGGTTTTTATGCATATGTTTTATGATTAACATTGCTATGATCTTGGTGATTGATGAGCCCATGGAGGGTGTAGCTTTTGATGTGCAGGACCATGCCCGGCAGACAGGTACCATTTGGACTGGCACACATGGGGATATGACCAATTCGGACCTCCATGGGGCTGAAGAGAACACTAGATGGATACTGAGACCCCATCAGGCAGTAGAGACAGGATGGACATGGATTGGGGCTTTTGCACCGAAGAGGAAGAGGATGTTCCATCAGAGGCACTCTGGCATGACTAGACCTAGGGGAATGACCCCTTTTCAGTGGAACGCTAGCCTTGGAAGGCTTAGGACATCCCCATCTTCACCATGACATCATCCAGCTTCATGGACACCTTTGGAGGCAGACTGGGCAGCAGTGGCACGTGTGGCATGTTGGAGAGGCCCCTTGGGGGCTAACGTTTTGCTCCTAGATGTCTCATTTTCCCTAGAAAGGGCTAGTGCCTCCCTTGAAGGGTATTTTACTCTCTTTCCAGCTCAATTAGGGTTTTAATTTGACAATTTAATGTAAAAAAAATATTATTTTGGTATTATGGCCTTGTCGGCCTTTTTTATGACCTAAAAAGTAAAATTAGGTCATTGATACACTATATATTGAGGGTTTTGACTCTCATTTTATCATCAATTATCACTCAATCATTAGTGAGGTATGATTTTAGAGCCCTATTGGGGTTTTTGGTTGAACTAAGTGATGCACACTTGTTGAAGGAAGAGATGTTTTGGCATTTATGGTGTTTCTCTTGAAGGAAGGTGTTACAACTAGGGTTTGCATGGTTATTTCTTCATGATTTGTAAGTATTTTTCTGCAAAAATTCTTGATTGAATGGTTGTAGTTTGATTTCTCACATCTATTTATAAATATTTTTGAATCAAAACCCTAGGGGACAAACACACAAGTAGGTCGTTGTCTCATGTCCCCTGATAGAGAAGCCTTAAGCCATTGAAGAGGAAAAAGAGAGCCTAGCCATAGCTACACTCCTTTTTCTTTCTTCCTTATGCTATTCGTACCCTTTTGAGCCAAGAAGAGTGAGACGTCACTGGCCTAGGCTTACTAAACCAGGGTCGTATTGTTCTAGTGTTGGCTGATAGGCCTTGCTCTAGCAACACCTCCCTCAGCAAAACCTCATGTCTTGGTCTATTTTTCCTATTTTGGGGCTAGTCGTTTGCTGGGAAGGAGGAGAGAGAAAAGGGCCTTGCTTTTGCAACACCAAAGTGAGCCTCTCTCCCCTAGGTTTTTGCTTTTAAGGCCCTGCTCTAGAAGCACCTTGAAACTTTTCCCTCTAGTCCTTTAAAATCTCTTTCCCTTCAACTCTTGCATCCATCATTTATTGACTCCTTTAACCCTAAGGCACTGATCTCCAGCCTCTAGTGTTGAAGTGAAATAAAATCCAAACACTCTCAAACTCTTTTGAATTGAAACCCTAACCTACTAACCCTAAGTTGCTACATCATCTTTGAATATTTCATCTTTATTTCAGCAATGTTTCATCTTGTGAGCAATTGAATGGTAGTTGAAGGCATTAATTGAGTTAAGAAGTGATTTGTCATATTAAATGTTGTATCATTCTAGTATTTATTGGTGAAGTGAAATTACTTCTATTGCTACTTTGTAAACATTGACTTCGTCAACATTTACTTTCAATTTGCTCATATTGAATATAAGATAGTCACTAATTTATATGAGGTATTAACCAAGATTGCACGTATTAGTTTCCTTGTTGTGTTGTCTCAAGTAGGTGCTCTTCTTTTCTTTGGTTATACTCTACTATTGGATGTTTAGCCGGGACTATTTGATTGGTGGTAATCTGTGAGGGGGAAATTTTTATTTGTACTGTTAGCCTTTTCCCTTTCAAAACCCCAGGTTACCGGGGATGTCACCCCTAGGCCTAGCCTCCCTAAATAGAAAGAACCTCCCCATTGTGGTGACATTGGGTGGGGAAGGTTCTTGTTTTGCCAATTTGACCTACTATTCTTTATCCTTTCTTGTATCTACAAACTGTGCGATAACATGACCAACACCCATCTCAACAACAGAGACGTAATTTTTTATGTGGCCTTACTATTGCCTGCTCTGCTTTTCCGTGAAAAATTGTATAACACTAACTACAATGGCATAGATGTTGTAGCCTAGATGTAAACTGAGAGTTGATAAGCTTTTTCTGGTCCTGTTGAGGTGAACACTGCTAGACATGTGACCCCAGTGGGAGAATTACCCCTAAGTTGATAACTTAGAGGTATTATACAATAAAGACAAAGGAATAAAAACATCTAATCATAGTCACCAACAAATCCATCTATTTGGCCCCATTGAAACAACCACATTATTCATTAAATATAGAAAGAAAGAAACATCCACATGGGTCTCAAAAGGTCTCAGATATTTAAGAAACACCACACAGACTTCTCTACTTTATTCAACAAGTACTCAATGTTTTTATTAAAAACCAGTAAAACAAGGTCAACATGATATCGAGTGTAGACCTATCTTTTGGACCTTCTCCACCTAAAATTCTTCGTGGTTTGGTAGAAAGAAACTATTGCTGACAATTAAAGTTTGACTAATTTTAGGTTGAAACTGTTGCTAAATAAATATCTGCCTGAAAACTTTATAAGCGTGAGGTGTCGAATCTTCCTTTTGCAAGAAACTTATGTTTAGATGCAAGAATTATACCGAAGAGTTTAAATCCTGGAGCTTCCAAAGATGAAGGGGAACAGTTTGATCAGTAGCTGCTATGTTCCTTCCTAAATCTCAGAGGAGATCATGCATTCATAGGGTTCCTCCACTGTGTACTTCAATTAAGCTCTTGTATTTAAGGGTATGAAGACCATGCTCACCGCTCCATCCAGAAACATTCCATAGCTATATATCCGTATGTTTAGGGTAGCCGATGAAAAAGAAGGAAGTGTGTACGCAGGGGCGTGGTTAAGCATGTCTATGGCGGTGGTTGTTGTGGAACATGACCTGTACGAAAAGTGTTAGCTAGATTTGAGAAATGGTCTTTGTGAGCATCCTTGTGCAAACATGGGTTTCCATGAGTCCTGTGATTACCGTTCCACTCAAGTGTACAAAAGAAAAATACTTTTAAAACCAACATGTTGGATCTTGTTTCTTTGGTTTGCACATCAGGTGAGATTTCTTGTGGATCCATTACCAATGACCTATATATTGCAAATAAGTTGTGGGGTGACCATGAGTGTTGCGTTGTTGAAATATTAATAACCCCATTATTTGCATTAACTATCAATTGTTGCAGCTGATACGTTTTATTCACAACATTTAATCACAGAGATGGCCGCATTCTCTCAAATTTCTCAGAATAAGCGAGGTAGAGATGAATATTTGAATATTGGGTTGGCTTCCCCAGACATGAAGAGAAATAATAGCGGAACATTGGGCTATCATTGTAATCTCATGGCCTTGCTCGACAAGATCGATAGTGCGGATAAAAACAACAATAATCTATAAGATACTAATAATTCTATGAATGACGTCGAGGGCGAGATGAGGATCAACATCGTTATATATTATTTCAAATATGAAATTGGCTAGAAGACGCAAACTGATAATAATATCGAGTCCACCGATGAAAATAGTAGCAGTGAACAGATGGGTTCAAATAAGCAAGGCGAATTAACAACACACGGGGATTTTGAAGCGACCATGGTCACGATTGATATAGAAGACTTCCTGTATTATGACGATGTTTGGGGAGATCCTGGTTTCTTCCTAGACCATTTTACTATGGATGAACTTCGAATCTTACAGAACGATATCTATGCAAATTCAACTCTCGATATTATGTATCTGGATGTCGTGCATGCTTATATTGAGACTATGGATGTTTTATATGTGTCTCTGTGGGAGGATGAGATTTGGCATTGAATGAAGGTAGTGAGATAGAAATCGAGAGAGTCAGTGGGGAACAAATTTTGAGGAAAAATAGAGAGAAATCCATAGAGGCGGTGGGGGAATTTCAAGGAAAAGAGCTAGTGGGTTGAAACATCGATCCAAGACAGTTCATAGAACATGAATGTTTCTAATGGAGGACAATTCAGCTGAAGTACTGAGGGATGATCTCAACAGAGAGAATATTCTCTAATGAACAGATTACACAATTTAATTGTCATTCGACAAACATATTTTGATTGCAGAAATTGGATTCAGCAACTATGGTATTATTACAACCAAAAGGCATTTACAACATGTATAACTAAGGCTCATTATGGAAATTAGAAAGTAGAAGAGAGGTATAGAGTCCAACATAATTATATTTCATCTCTAAGCAAATTTCATAACCATACAATTTACGAGTATGCATAATTCACTTTTCTAAGCTTCTGCCCTATGAAATTGAAATGATGAATACAGAGTTAAGAGGGGTAGAAAATCGAACGTTTAGCAAAGAGGTTGATGTTTTCTCCATTTGTAATCAATTATTTCATACAATATAGGCTCTTTTCTTTTCATTCACTTGATAACTAACCTGAAATCAAATGAAGCATAACTACAGAATAATCATTGGCAATATTAAAATAAGGCAAGTTCAATCAATAAAATTACCCAATAACATACATATATTCTTGCTCTTATTTACCTAGCCAGTCCTCGATATCTAAATCATTGGGCGACACACTTCCACCAAATCGATATCCAAATCATTGGGTGGCACACTTCCACCAACATTCCAAGTTCCTACTAATATTCTGCCAAGCACCAAAGAAGAAAATATTATGAAAAGGAAAACATAGTGAGTTGTGGCTCAACATCCTAAATCAATAAAGAACAGGCTGAACATCCTAAATCGATAAAGAACAGGCTGAACATCCTAAATCGATAAAGAGGAGAAAAACTGGAGCAAATATCAAATTGACTAACTTTATTTCTTTGGTGTCTATGTATTGTGCTCACATTGTCTCTAAATTGCCTCTTCTTAGTCTACACAATAAATTTTCTGATGGAGTCCCTACAAAATAATGGAAACCCAGACAAAAAAGTGTGAGAGATTTAATATTCACTGGCACAACAATAGATGTGATAAACTCTATTAATGGATTCACCACACTAGTGTGCAAAAACCATTTCTGATCCACACCATCAACTTGGAATCATTGAATGGCACTGGAAACCACACCAGAAACTGCACCATTTCCCCATGAACTGCAAGCCAGAAAATAAGTACAAATAGACCCCACAAACTGCAAGCCAAAAAATTAGTGGAAATAGACCTCACAAACTGCATATTTAAGGATAGCTTGTAAACTTCCACTATTGTGTTTATCTAGAGAAATAGGCATCTCATCCTAGCGATTTAATCCAACAAAAAAAACTGTCAGATTTCCATCTAAAACTGTCTATGATGCCTCTCTTTTCTATGAGATTTCCATCCAAAATTGAATCGATATTTCCAGAGGTGAGAGCATAAGAGGCACCGAAGCATAGGATTAGCAAAATAAGCATAGAATCCACCTGGATAAGAGGCATAGGTAACAACATGAGCAAGGGTAACATGGATGAAGGTAGAGTGGTTTGGGCATCTCCAACTACTGAAACACTAATCTCAAAAAAATTCTGCAAGTTGTTTGAAGGATTAGCAACTATAGAAATGGCAGGATGAACCACTATGTATTATACGTCTACTAGCAAAGGTAGAAAAACTATTCAAATGGCCTTGTAGGCTCAGCAGAGATGAAACAACCTTTGCTCCATTGAAATTAGATCATTTTCCTCGACAGGACTCAATGGCTCGGGCACAGAGTATGCATGCGAAGTAGGTCTTCATGGACCAAGAAAAGGTAGAGCCTATGCATTCCATGATGGTTGAGGGCAGGATAGCGGTGTTTCCATATTAGCAAGTGGCCAACTCCTTCCATAAGAGCAAGAGGATAGATGGTTGTCATCTTCCCACACACTAACGCTCACCGGTTTTATTTTCCAGGCAAGCAAAATGCCATGGCTACCTCCCACTGCCTCGATCACTACGCCCCAGCTGCTTCTCCACTGTCTCTCGAGTCTCAAATCCTAAAACACATTTGGCACTTGCTAATACATTGGATACACACTCAAGTGATGTTTTTTTTATTTGATGTGGATAAACATAGGTGATGTCTTTTGATTCGTTGTGGACAGACATAGGTGACGTCTTTTGATTCGAGTTTTCATATTTGGAAAGTAGTTCTACGCTCTTGCTAGAGTAGGTATTATCTATTGCTGGTCAGTTTCCAAATATACAGTTTCTGAAGTTTACCTGACTTTTAATTCATATTCCTCTCCTAACAGGTTGTGGTAGGGTCTCAAATAATGTTCAAGTTTAGAGCACGGGGGAGAAAATTGAGAGCCTTGTTCTCACGTTTTTGTAGATAATATGCTCTAAATGCTACGAACGTTGAAGTTCATTTTTTATTTTTACAGGATAACTATGAACTTTTATGGTGTGTTTATGGAATGGAAGTTATAAAATCTTCATAATAAAATTTGTGAAATATTTTGTTCGAAAAAACAATCACATTCCACAACTATTATATATTGCTTTGTTTTATTACAAGCATTAGTTCCATTATCAAAAAAACAATCGCTTCTGCCATAATCAATTCCATTGGCCAAGCCCGAGTTTAAAATACAATATTCTTTGCAAATATTGTAAAAACAATTGCACTTGAATCAAGAAAGCCTCGGAACTCTTAAAACAAATATTAAAAGCCGATTTTATTTCATTAAACTTCGGTGAACATAACTAACAAGGAAACAAAAAACAATCGATCACAGACAACTAACACTAGTTTACCCTATAAAAGTAACATATGAAATATAAAGAGGATACCGATTCGATTCGAACCTGGATGGAAATAAAAGCAAGACCTATTTTCTACCCCTTAACATGGATGATTTTAAGGATGGAAATTTATTTTAAAATGTAGAAACCTTGGCGAATATTACTTATCCTTCATATGCCAACTAAAAATGTTTGGCGATATTTTGTAAAAATATTCAAATTTCTAAGGATTTTATATAGTTTTTATAAAATTTTGGTGATTTTTAAGGTCAAATAATTTTATTTTATAGAATTTGGGTGAATCATTTTTAAAATAGAGAATCTCGTTTTTGGAAAAAAACATGGAAAATTAGCCCATGAGCGAAATTTATCCCCTAAAATCATCCATCCCCCTTAAAATATCTAAACCTACCACGCAGACGTAAGACAAGGTGGAGGGTGGATTCCTTCTTAATATTGTAATCAACAAGGGTTCACCCATCCTCCAGCTACTTTCCTGCAAAACTGAACCTCTGTTGATCAGGGGGAATTCCTTCCTTGTCCTAAATCTTAGTCTTTACATTATAAATCATATCAGAGCTCTCAACCTCTAGTGTAATTGTCTTACCATTCAATGTCTTTACAAATATTTGCATACCACCACGGAGACATAGGACAAGATGCAAGGTAGACTCTTTCTGAATGTTATAGTCTGCTAAATTCCTTCCATCTTCAAGTTTCTTCTCTACAAAGATCAATCTCTACTGATCCGGAGGAATCCCCTCTTTGTCCTGGATCTTTGCCTTCACATTATCAATCGTATCGGATCTCTCAACTTCAAGCATGATGGTTTTTTTGGTCAAGGTTTTCACAAAGATTTGTATTCCTCTTTTGAGACGGAGGACAAGGAGAATATTTGATTCCTTCTGGATATTGTAGTCAGCAAGAGTGCATCCATCCTCTAGATGTTTTCCTGCAAATATCAACCTCTATTGGTTTAGAGGAATACCCTCCTTATCCTGATTTTTGGCCTTCACATTGTCAATAGTATCGGAGCTCTCAACTTCAAGAGTGATAGTCTTGCCAGTGAGGGTTTTGACGAAGATTTGCATTCTTCCTCTTAGACGGAGTACGAGGTGGAGAGTGGATTCCTTTTGGATGTTGTAGTCGGCGAGAGTGCGTATGTCCTCCAACTTCTTTCCAGTGAATATGAGACGTTGTTGGTTGGGAGGGATACCCTCTTTGTCCTGGATCTTGGCCTTCACATTATCAATGGTATCAGATCTCTCCACCTCAAGGGTGATGGTCTTTCCAGTCAATGTCTTCACAAATATCTACATATTGAATTTTAATAGAGAATAACCCACCACCTGCACAATTACAGAGCACAGTCAGAAACCCTCAATGATAACAATAATACCCCTCATGGTGAAAAATAAAAACTTAGGCTTCATCTTATGGATTTATAACCCTATAAAAAAAAAATTGGGAAAGAACTTCATTAAAAACACATTAACTGAGAAATAAAAACCCGTACAGAAAACAAATAAGTCTCGTTATTCAATCCATAACGGAATATGCCTGCCAAAAAATGACCGCTAGGTAGAAAATTTTAGAGGCAGATGCTCTATTATGAATCTCAAAGAACTATGAAAACCTTTTATCATAATAATAATTGCAAAAGACGATTACAAAAGAAAAATCCTCTAAGTTAGAATTCGAAAGGAAAAAAAGAAGAGGCGGCCTACGATGGATAAAATGAGAGCAGGGCCATTGTCTAAAAGACGAAGAAAGAATTTGAGTCGAATGAAAATTACCTGAAACTCAAACGATAGAGACACTCTCGGTTGCTTCCCTTGTCGTTTGTGGAAAACTCTCCAAAGTGATTGTTAATAGGTTGTGAACAATTTTTTATTCCTGTGGACACGTGATGTTGTTTAATACGTTGAGAAAAGACGAGGAAATTGTTGGAAGGTTTACAGTTGGGAGTAAGCTTGTCATTGATGGAAATAACAGCGATGGAAAAGACCAGCATGATCAACAACGCAGTGATAATGGAAGAGTAAACTCCATTTTAGAATTTTGGATACCAGTAGTTGAAGTGTCGAAACACTTCACCACCGAAGTGGCGAAATCGCGAAGTGACGAAATCGCAAGGTGGGCGAAATCACGAAGCAGGGAAATTGCAAAGTGGCGAAATCACGAGAAGATCTGGGCCGTAGGATCTGGGGTATCTATGAAGTCTCAATAGCCGTTAGATATGGTGAAGCTGCAAGGTGGATAAGTCCAAGAGTCATCCAACTCCCCAAAACTGTGAAGGAATTTTGGTCGTCCATCGGGGACAGTCGTGGACCGTTGATCAAGAGGACGCGTGGCGAAAGATCATCATGTCGCTGACTGGAAAGTCAAAGGAATGGGCTTCCCTAACTTCTCGAATTCGCGATATGAGAAATCGTGAAATAATCTCAACCATTAGATCGAGGCCAAATATGGACCGTATATCAGGCACAACGAAGGCTCGTGGAGTTGCAAAGTCCCGATAAAATCTTGACCGTTGATCCAAGAGGGATGCGTGGCAGAAGATCAGAGCATGTCAAAGCTCCATCTCGGAGTTTAGCGTATCGTGACTTGGAGCGACGAGAACCTCCATCACAGGAATCGTGAGATGCAAACTCACGATAAGATCTGGACCGTCAGATCACCAAGGGTTTTGGACCGTTGATCTAAGCTACTTCTCGGAGCTTTGCCTATCACGACTTGGAGTGACAAGAACCTCCATCTAAGGAACTGCGAGATGCGAATTCACGATAAGATCTGGACCGTAAATTCACCAAGAACGTGGACCATTGATCTGAGGTCCATCTCGAAGTTTCGCCTATCGCGACTTGGAGTGACGAGAACCTCCATCTAAGGAACAACGATATGTGAGATCACAATAAGATCTGGACCATCGGATCTATGGAGATTTCAACCATCAATCAGACTTGATGAAGTTTATAAAATCGTAAAATATGAAGCGCCTTTTTGGCACAGCTTGTGGTCACCGTAAGTGGTCATGAGAAGGGAAGGAGTCAGTTCAGATAAGCTCCATTTTGGGGTTTCAGGGATCGCGAATTGGAGAGTTGAGATGCCTCATCCCCAAATTCATGAAATGTGAAATCGCGAAAGTGCTTTATGCATAAGTGCATGGTCTCAGCCGACGGTCACACCATCGAAGCGCTGAAGAGAAGAGTATGTGCAGACAAGCTTCCTTTCGGCGTTTCAGGGATCGCGACTTGGAAAGTCGAGAAATTTCACAATTGAATTAACGAAAAGGCGAAATGAGAAATCGTGAAAAGCATGTTATGAACAAGTGCTTGGTCATAGCCATGGTCATATAAAGGAAGGAGCCAGCACAGAAAATCTCTGTTTTGGAGTTTCGGAACTCGTGACAAGGAGACTCAAGATGTCTCATCGCAGAATCTTGAAATTGTGGAAGTACGAAATGGGTAAATAACGCAAGAACTCATCAGAGTTAATCCAGCGATGGAGGTGAACATGAGCATGATTGGAGGGCTAATGTTGATCCTCACAGTGTAACTGCTAGAAACCATTGATGGTTTCTACCAGAGGATGCGAAGAGACTTCTGTGTGATTTCCAGAGGAGCTGAAGAGTTACATGGAATCTGCTAGTGGAATGAAGACGATTCATGGAGGAAATTGATAGCTGGATGAGGGTTGGAGCTCATAACTGAAATAGAAAGGATGAGCTCAACTGTAACATAGAAGATGAAGAGTCTCAACTGCCAGAGAGAAAAAGGAATCTCGACATAACACCTAGTGATGATAGACACAGGAGTTGAGCTGCCAGAGAAGTTGAAGAGTCATGATGATGATCACTCAGAGCACTTGAGATGTGGAGGAGATTGACACAGTATGAGAATGCAGAGGAATGGTGAATATTGCATACACAAGATGCACAGAAGCTATATATACATGGCACAGAGAAGAGATGCGGTTGTTGTTGGAGTTGTTGTGGTTGCTATTGTTGAAGGTGATTCATGCGTGAAGGAGGAGGGAAGTGCAGCACCTGAATTGAACAGAAGAGGAACTGTGCAGTGAATGGACATGGTGCACAGAGCATAAAAGGCAGAAGAACAGACAGCGCAAGTCAGGTGTCCAGGAAGGCAGTGAGGCAGACAGAGCAACGAAATGCAGTAGAACAGTGATGAGACTGGTAAGCTATTATTGAACACTATATCACTGTAATAGGTTTCAGTATTTCATATTCATAATCCAGGGTGGTAGGGAGGTGCTAGGGAGGACTGTTATCCTCAGAGGTTCAAGTGGGTTCTTGAACACAGGGAGTTGTACCTTCCTTCTAGTCGGTGCTAGAGAAACCAGGGAGTTGGTGCTTCCTTCTAGTTGGTGCTAGAGAAACCAGGGAGTTGGTGCTTCCTTCTAGTGGGTGCTAGAGAAAAATAGAGAGTTGGTGCTCTCAGCAAGTTGCATCTTGCAAAACAGAGGTTG
>ML814320.1:70604-87312 GCA_009831015.1 Picea engelmannii | reverse complement strand
ATGTTCCCAGTTTTCCTAAAATTTAGGAAACTCAATTAATTACCCCTTTTCCATATTTTCGAGTAAAATTGATCTTTTTAGCGATAATAATCGCTTTTTAGCCTCGAAAGATGGGAAATAGGGGTTTACATCATGCTCTGGACTAGAAAATGATTATAAATATGGCATCTGACAACATTTGATGCCATATTTTTACACTTATTGACTCAGAATTAATAAATTCCGATTTTGCGGGAATTTAATTAATTCACTAAAACTTAAAAAAAAAACCTCAGACATAGCCGCAATTTCCAAATAACTCGGACATTATGTTCTAGTATGAGCTTATATACATTCCGACACTAGACATTGGATTTTCCATGCTGAGACTTGCTTGTCAACACATACTTCGGCTTTGGAGCAAGTGTTTTTTCGAGTGAAAAAACTTAACAATTATTTAATCTTCTCACTAAGGTAAGGAGAAAAAATAATCAACAAGTGAAAAAACACTCTGAAGTATGTGCCCACTCCCAGATCAAGTGTGGCCAATAGCCTTTTACATTCTCTCATACTTAGAACATTTATTACAGTAGTGGAAATGTGGGAAAAGGGGCTTTTTTAGGGCTTGTTGAATCACTGAACTCTGCATGTATGAACATTGTTTGCTCATTCTTTGGCGGCTCTTCAGGAAATCCAGCTCATGCAAACTGGTGGATAACATAGGCTCCATATGGGGACATGTGCTTGATCCTTTTATAGAAAGGGAGAGCATGCGAGAATCCAGAATATGTCCCTACATCACAAATGTCTCGCCAAAAACAACATCAGCGACACATGTATATGAAGACCAAGTGTAAATTGAAATTGCACAATTATTATACATGTAAGTACAAAATGAAAATGAACTATAAAAAGGAAGAAAGTGAACATAAATAAAATTTAAAGTGCGGAGGAAAGGGTTAGAGATATGTTACAGAGGATGCCCCATGGCATCAAGTAACATTATTGATGAAGCCTTGAAAATTATCTGCTTACTGGTAGCTTTAACTTTTCCACTGTCTGACTGACTGAAGTAGAAACTACATGAATCATCCATGTCATGGATGAAACAAGACCTCAGATGTCTAAATAATCCCTGTCCGGGATGACTCATTGAAGATCCTTTTCCAAGCTTTATTAACTTGGAGTTTTTCCTAGGAATATACCACCCAAGAAACATGTATTTTTCTTTATTCCACCAAACTTTGAAGTTTGGTAAGCCTTGTAAATTTTTTATGAAGATTTGCATTGGACTGTCATGATGGAATGCTAACCATTGCTCATAATGATCTGGAGTTAAAAAATTGAAGTTATCTTCCAATTTCCCATTAACTGTCATTAAGTCATCTGATGGTTGAGAAATTGGAACTGGGACTGGAATGATTAAGGAATCTACTTCACTGATCATTTCAGGATTATCACAATTGTCGAAAATTTTCTCTGAAGAGATGGATTCCTCAGGAGAAGGGTGGGGATTTGAATTATCTAGATACTCAATCATTTCCAACTCAAAATCCTTTGTTTCCTCATGACTAGTTAATGACTCATCTATAGGCTCTTCCAGAATTTCTAAGTGAAACTGCTTTTCTTGTTTATTGTGAAACTCTGGCTCTATAGGGTCTGAATACTTGATACAAGCTTCTACCTCTGCAAGGCGAGCTTCCATGTCCTTTAACTGCATTGCATGAGTGAATCTCATGGCCTGGATGACATCTGTAAATTTCTCATCAAACTTTGGAGAAGCATCTGAATTTACTGTCTTTATAATTGGAGGTTTCTTCTCCTTCCATTTTTCCATGAAAGCGTTAGTCAACTCTTTGTAAGTTCTAATATGTTTATCCTTAAGTTTTGTAAACCAATCAAGATCCTCGTCATCAAAGGACAAGATAAACAACTTCATTCACACATCTTCATATAAGGCATTACAACACCATTTATTAAAGCAAAGGGAAACTTTCTTAACATGACGTCTAACATCAACAATATTATTACTTTGAAAACA
The DNA here is from genome assembly GCA_009831015.1 of Picea engelmannii. Classification (NCBI taxonomy): domain Eukaryota; kingdom Viridiplantae; phylum Streptophyta; class Pinopsida; order Pinales; family Pinaceae; genus Picea; species Picea engelmannii. The sequence goes on along the minus strand of ML814320.1, from coordinate 85,292 downwards.
AGACAAATTTTCAATTGGATTTTCTGGAATCACATGTGGATAACCACTTATTGCAGAAAAGTCAATAGGTTTATAAAGATCATCCATTTCTAAACTAGATTTATTAAAAGGAAAATACTAACAGAAATGGACTGGGACCCAAAAATTAATAAGGATCCTGTTGAGAAGAAAGCTTGGCTAGCCTCCTCCAAAAACACCTTCGGGTTCAAGGATGAAGCTAAGCAAACCGTGAGTTCCTCTTTGCAGAATACTTTGTCAAATTATTTTTTGAAGTGGAGTCGCCAGATGATCAAGTTTATTATAAAAAAACCAGAAGCATCAAACAAAACAAAAGGAAAAAAGGAAAACAAAAGTCGTGTCCCAGAAATTGAAAGGTTTATCCCTGACAACGACGCCAAAAAAAAATAAAAAAAATTGCTAGACTTATGAGGTGATGTTGTATTAATTACATGCATAATTTCTTTGTTATTTGGCTAATCACAAGGATAATGTTATCTAGATGGAATGAATTGTATAATTTGTTTATTATTCAATTGATTTGTTGATCTATACTCAATTGTTTTAATGCATGTGTGTTTTCGGTTAAACTAATGTGCTTTGAAGCTAGTTTGTGTAGAGAAACACCAAATACAAGAGTTTGCAGGTGTTAATATTGCAGGTAGCACCAATCTGTTGGAGAGGACAAGAAGTTTGGTTACTTCCTTTGCTGTCCAAAGAGTTCCTAAAGAAGGCATTCACCCTCTTCTTCACATCAAGAAGAGCCCCATAACTTAAATTTTCCAAACTCAAGCAAGAAACTCAGAATTTCGATAAGCACTTTCCCTTACTTCTTTCTTTTGGTTACATGCTGTTTAGAGTAGTTTCAAGGTTTAATTTTCAATATTTAATACATGCATGCATAACTTGCTAGATCTAGTTTAAAAGCTTTCATTTTAAAGGTAAATCTAGGCAAGTGTTAAAGCAATTTTTAGGTCTTTTGCATCTAAGTTTGAGATCTAAAGTTAGCTTAGTTTAAATTGTTTATTTAAGTTGTTTAGAGATCTTTAGTTTGCTGTCCTAAAACAACAAACAAAACTCTCTAAAAAGAGCCCAGGTTAGGACCTTTTAAAGCCCCCAAAAGCCCCAAAAAAGTCCACCTTTTTGCCTTAGAAAATTTCGCTAAATTTTGATAAAATTTTATTTTTTTTTATTTTTTTTTAGAACACTTCCACTAAATTAATTACAAAATTAACCCTAATAAAATCTTCGATCTACGCTGCCCACGACTCAATTTTAGGCACTGGTTAAAACATACTATCTATCTTTGTCTTATGCGAGCAATTTTGTTCATGGAGTAATCCATCTTTCATGTGAGCAATCCTTTCATTTATGCATTTATCTAACTTTATGTTTAAGTCTTGCAGACATTGTATCATTTGATAATACACATGCATGTTTATGGACAAGTATCTTATTTTGACTATCTGATGATGATCTATGCATGTTGATGAGCAAGTACCTTTTTTGAGTATGATGATGATAAATGCTAAATGTTAGTTGATCTAGTTTTATTTTCAAGTAATAAACTCCTAGAGTAAAGTTTTCTTTCTTTCATAGTTTAGAAAGCCTTAGTTTATTTTTATAGGGACTACCCCCCTTGGCTTCGCTAGGAGTTGGCCTAGACAGAGGAGTCGAGGATCAGGTGACAACACCTTGACTCGACACTTGCCCCAAGGACACACCAAGTGGATTGAAGGTTTCTTCCACGATAACCCAGGTGTGTATTAGGACGACAATAGGTCTTATCACCCCACCTGAAGGCAACATCCTTGTTTAGCAAGGCACTCAAAGGTTTTATCCTCTCGGCAAAGTTTGGTACAAATCTACGAATAAAGTTGATCTTTCCAAGAAAGGATTTTAAATATTTTATGTTGTTTGGGGGGCGGACATCCTTTATTGATTGGACTCTTTCAGGGTCAATGGAAACTCCTCCCTGTGAAGCCACATGACCTAATAACTTTCCTTCATCAATATCGAAAATGGATTTCTTGGGATTCAGCGAGATACCATACTTTCTGCATCGCTCGAAAACAATCCTGAGGTGTGAGAGATGGTCTTTCCTATCCTTGGACACAACGGTAAGGTCATTCTAGTAGATTTCTATGATTTTTTGTATAAGGTCCCTAAAGGCAAAATCCATTGCTCTTTGGCAAGTGGCACCGGCATTCATAAGACCAAACAACATTCTTAAGTACATAAAGGTTCCCCACGATGTGGTAAATGCAGTTTTGAGCTGATCTTCTCTTTTAAGAAGGACTTGGTTGTATCCTGAAAACCCATCCAGCATAGACATCATCCCTGCCCCTGTGACCCTTTGAAGCAAATGTTCCATGTTTGGGAGCGGGTAATTGTCTTTCAAAGAAAATTGGTTGAGGTTACGGAAATCAACACACAAACGTATGTCACCATTCTTTTTTCGGACAACTACCAAATTTGACATCAAAGAGGAATATCTGATAGGGGTTATGATGCCGGCGTCAACCATCTTCTAGAGTTCCTTCTGTATTTGGCTTGCCAACTTTGGATTGATATGTCTTAGCTTTTGTCAGAAAGGTTTGGCTCCTTCTACCAAGGGTATAGAGTGCTGGATAACGTCCCCCCTATAAGCTTTCAAATCATCGTAGTTCCAAGCAAAGGTGTCCTTGAATTCCATGACAAGTGCTAAGATCTCTATCCTTTCCTTCTCGATGGTGCCTTTACCTATTTTGATCATTCTTGGGTCCATTTCTATACCGATATTGAATTCCAGGGCTTCATCAGCTTGTTTGTTGGGCCTTTTTCCTTTGAAACCATCATGCCTATCGAAGAGGTTTTCTAGGGGAACACAACCCTTTGGCAAGGTATTGCATTGATGGTTAATAACTTCTAGGTTCATGGAATCAGCTAGGAAAGTAATTTGTGAATCGGTGAACTCCTTGTTGTTCTCCATGAACCTGATGATTTGATCGTCATCCTTAAAAACTTGCCAATATTCCAAATTATCGGGGACAGAAGGTCTAAAGAGAACCTCCATCTTGCATAAGTCATGAAGAGGTCCCTCACAAGGTTGTAAGGTAGAAGCAGAAACAGCCAAAGCATCCGCCACGTGGTTTTCTTCTCGAGGAATGGCTTCAAGTGACACTATTCTGAAGGATTTTGAGAGGGATTGAGCCATGTCTCGGTACTTCTTCAACTTCTCATTGTTAGTGGCAAATCTCATCATAACTTGCGATACAATGAGGTTTGAGTCTCCCTTTGCCTTTAGGTGTGTAACGCCTTTGTCAATTTCTAAGTTGAGACCTAGGATCAAGGCCTCATATTCGGCAATGTTGTTGGTGCAATGGTATTCCAACCTATACGAATGGTAAAAGACTTCACCGAAAGGGGATGTCAAGATAATTCCAACGCCTGATCTAGAGTTTGAGTGGGATCCATCAAACTCCAAGGTCCAGATTCCCTCGGACTCTTAGATGGTGTCAATATTTAACTTCCCTTCTTGAACAAGTCAATTTGATGTCACTGTCAATAAACAATAGTTGGTCACTTAACTCATCGTGGGTTTCAACTGGATTGCCTACGAAAGGTTCATTGTGGAGGGTTAAAAATCCTCCTTCGGGATGAGGGATCGTTGCTTTAGATTCCTTTTCTATTAAACTTCCATTTAATTGCTTTATGAGGTCCTTGTGAAGGATGATACCGAAACTGTTCGAGTCATCCACGATGATCACATCTATAAAGAAAGGGGCACTCGGGCAGGAGTCAAAAACAACTTCCAGATTTTTAATGATTCCCTTTGCAAAACCACCTCTGGTATTTGATCGTGAGAAGGTCAGACCCAATTGATGCATGGTTTTCTCGGTCATGATGTTGTTTGTGGCGCTTGGGTGAAAAATACAGTTGTGGAGAAAGGAATCGTTGACTTGGAGGGTGAGGTAGAAAGGTGTTGCCTCACTTCTCTTCGAAATAGCGTTGTCTACTTGGTGGATGAAGAGAGGAAATTCTTCAAGAGGGTCATGCTCAAAGGTTTGAGGTGGGGAAATTTCAATCTCTCCTTCCTTGTCCTGGGAAGGTTCAACCTTTACGGGAGATTCCTGAAGGAAGGAATCTTGTGCATTGGTATGAGAAAAACTCCACTTTCTTTTAGGAGGAGTGGTTTCAACTTGAAGGATTTCCGGGAGTTCAGGTCCAGTGACAAAACCGTCATCAGGATCTTTGAGGTCATCTTTTCGTGAGAGGTTGATCTGGCAGACATAATCCTCGAATTCAAGATTCCTCTCAATCTGATATGCTAAATCTTGTGCTTCCTCTAAGGTTGAAGGTAATCGGTCTCTGAGGTTGAACTACAAAACTCCTTCTAAAGAATTCAAGTAGTGTTCAAGGATGGCTTCTTCCGAGTTTAATTTTGGTCGGACCCTTTTGAGGAGCAAGTTGAACCTATCACTGAAATCTCTAACACCTTCATAGGAACCCTTGCAAACGTCAAGATATTGGGAGAAAAGGTCTTTCTTGTGTTCATCATTACACCACCTTATTTTGAAATCCCTTTCCAACTCTTCAGGATTTCTTATGCTTCCCTTGTATGTATCAATCCAAGTTTTAGCATCACCAATGAGAGATCTCGCAAAGAGTCTCACGAAGACATCGGGGTGTCCTTGACTTGTCTGATGAAATTCAAAACTATCACAAAATTGGGCCCAATGTGAGTTACCCGAAAGTTCCTTTCCCGAAAAAAGTGGTAACCATGAATTTGCATCTTTAGGTAGGTCGTGTAATCCTCCTTGGGTGTTGCTCAAGTCAAGACAGCTGAGTTTTTCTGAATAAGACCATTTGTGCAGATTAGGCGGAGGGGTAGGATTTGAAAGAGTGGCAGTTGCCATAGTAGAGGGGTTTGAATACTGTCGCCCGCTACGGGTCGTCATTGGTGGAGTCGCCAGATAGTTTACTTGAAACTACCAAAGAAAAGGGAAAATACCCTAGTGGAGTCGCCAGGTAAGCTTGTAAGAAAGGCTTCTGAGGCAAGGCTTACCGAAAAGATTTGTCGTTTGAGGAGAACTGACTCAGTGTTCCTCGGCAATGGCGCCAAAATGTTATCGCACAGTTTGTAGCTAGGAAGAAAGGCTATAAAGTAGAGGGCCAAACTGGCGTAACATGAACCTATCCCACCCAATGTCACCACGATGGGAAGGTTCTTTCTCTTTAGGGAGGTGAGGCCCAGGGGAGACGTCCCCGGTGACCTGGGGTTTTGAAGAGGCTAAAGGATAATTAGACAATGACAAGTTTCCCCCTTCACAGATCACCACCGAAACAGATAGTTCGACTTATAGCCAACAAAGATAACCAAGTAGAATCCTTGCCCGAGAACAAAGTAACAATAAACTGATATATGCAGGCTCTGGTTAGTACTTCATATATATCAAAGACTATCTAATATTCAATATAAGCAATTTGAAAGTAAATGTTGACGAAGTCAATGTTTACAAAATAGCATTGAAAGATAATATCACTTCACCAATAAATACTAGAACGATATGGCATTCAATGCAATAAATCAATACTTGACCTAATTAATGCCTTTAACTACCATTCAATTGCTCATAAAGTAAAACGTTGTTGCATTAAGATGTAATAACCAAGGATGACGTCAACAACTTAGGGTTAGTAGGGTTAGCTAGAGCTAGGGTTAGTGTAGTTAGGGTTTAAAATTCAAAGAGTTTGAGAGTTTTTTGACCAATTTCACTTCAACGTTGGAGAACTTCTAGATCAATGCCTTAGGGTTTAATGGAGTCAAGAGTGAAGGACGCACAGGTTGAAGGAGGACGACTAAGGACTGGAGGGAAGAGCTCTGAAGTGCTGCTATGGCAGGGCCTCAGAGACAAAACCCTAGGGGAGAGAGGCTCACTCTGGTGTTGCTATGGCAAGGCCTCGTGCTCTCTCCTCCTTCCTTAGATGGAAAAAACGACTAGCATGAAAGATAAATTCAAGACAAGGGAGTCAAATGAGGGAGAGTGTTGCTACAACAAGGCTCTATCATCAAACCCTAGAAGAAAACGACCCTAAGTGTAGATAACGTAGGCCTGGGACGTCTTCTCCTTCTTGAGCTCAAACAGGTACGGCTAGCAAAGGGAGAAAAGGAGAAAGGAGTGTAGCTACGGCTAGGCTCTCTTTTTCCTCTTCAATGGCTGAAAATCTCTATATCAGGGGACATGAGACAAAGACCTACTTGTGTGCTTGTCACCTAGGGTTTTTGTTCAGCAATAATCATAAATACATGCAAGAAATTAAACTACAACCATTCATTCAAGAAGTTTTGCAAAAAAATACTTATAATTCACCAAGAAATAAATGTGCAAACCCTAGTTGTAACACCTTCCTTCAAGAGAGAAACCAAAATATGCCAAAATAGCCTTCCTTCAACAAGTGCGCATCACCCAATTATCCAATAACCCAAGATAGGGCGCTAATTTCAGACCTCACTAATGAGTGAGTGAGTTGTGATGAAAAAAAGAGAGTGAAAATCTGCCATTTATACAAAACCTTGACCTAATTTTACATTTTAGGTCAGGTAAAAGGCCGACAATGCCAAATTATCAAAATCATACTGTTTTACATTAAATTGTCAAATTAAAACCCTAATTGAGCTGTAAAGAGATAAGAAGCCCCTCTAAGGGAGGCGTTAGCCCCTTCTAGGGCAAATGGGGCATCCTGGAGAAAAACGTTAGCCCTCCTTAGGCTTCTCCAACCTGCCACACGTGCCAATACTACCCAGTATGCCTCCCAAAACGTCCATATTGTTGGATGACATCATGGCTATGATGGGTGACGTCCTAAGCCTTCCAAGGTCAACGTTCCACTGAAAAAGGGCAAATCCCCCTAGGTCAAGTGCTGGCGGGGTGCCTATGGTGGAACGTCCTCTTCTTCTCCGATGCAAGACACCTATCCATCTATGTCTCGTCTCTGCCCCATGGTGGGGTCTCAGCATCGATCTGATGGGCTGTTCAGCCCCATGGAGGTCCAAACTGATCATCTGCCCTTGTGTACTAGTCCAAATGGTACCTGTTCGTCGGGTATGGTCCTGCACATCAAAGGCTATGTCCTCCATGGGCTCATCAGTCACAAGGATCATAGCAATGTCAATCACATTTCATCATTAATATTATTAAAAACATGCATAAAATCCCTAATATATCAATCAATAGCTCAAAGACGTTACACAAGCCTGCAATACAAGTCTGGGGAAAGGACAAGGCTTCCTATTGGGCTAGTGTCCACATAAAAAGGAAAGTTCCTAGAGAGACCTCATCCAAGCCATGTAAGTGGATGATGTGGTCAGGGCATGTCCAAGCATGTGGGTGCAGTAAGGGCCAAGGATGCAACATGTTACCTGTGGGTGCGTTTGTAGAAGGCGAGTTGTCCATGTCATGGATGCATTTCTTCCAAGCCCATTCTTGCCTTTATTCTTTGTATTCTTTTTATTTTTATTTGCTTTTTTTTTTCAAGAGATAATCAGGAGACACTGCCTTGGCGTGGTGACCAGAGCTGACAACGTTACCCACAAGTACTTTCGCAGAAATGAGAAGGTTGGCTCGTGATGAGACCCCCTTTCCCTTGGCCATGCAACCAAGAGTCACTGCCCTGGCGTGGTAACCAGCTGGTGGCAATTTCATACTGCTAGATACCCATGAACCTAATAGGCTGGCTCATGATGAGACCCCCTATCCTCTGATCAGGTCTTGTTTTATTATTTTTTTCGGGTCCCTCTTGTTTCTCGCTGAGAAGCCTTTTATTGCTTTCTCGGGGATCCCTGGGCGAAGCATCTCGAGGTTTATTCTTAGGCTTTTATCTTTTACTAGCTTGCTTTTACCTTCTGGGCCTTTAGCCCCTTCTTCCCACGAGGTAAGGTGCAGTCCTAAAAAATAGGTCAACCCAATGCCCGGACAAGGGGAAAGGGATAGATGAGCGGGAAACAAGATGTAAAAGTGGTAGTATGATGGGAGCGGACGATGGCTTTTCAGAAACCCCCCCAGTGGCAAACCAAAAACCTACAGACAAAGGCTTGCTAGAGCACCCCGTCAATCCCCCCAAACATGGTCAAGTGGGGAAATGTAAGATCCAAGCAGTTGTTAGAGATAAAAGGAATCAAATGCATATATTCAAAGGTTTCAATGATCAAAAGTGACACATACCATGATACTTGGACCAATTACCTCATGGAGCAAGAACCTCTTCTGATACAGGACCAAGTCGATGGTGATGGATGTTGTTGTTGATGTCAAGACAAAATATGATGGAAGAAGAAAAGGTGGGCCCTCCAGGGCCATGCTCAGGTCAGTGCTGCTCTCGGTACTCCATGTCTAGGACCTGTGGGCCTCGAGACATGATCTCCTAGTTATTCCTAAAGAGTGGGGATAACAGTACCCAAATATCAACATGCACAAACGGTAGCGGTCCACTTGGACCAAGGTATATTCCATAATAATGTGAACTAAACAACAAATATACTATCATGAGCTAGGGCACTATCACTAGGAAGGTGTTTTCACATCAAAAGCACTAATAATCACCTCTAGAACCAAATGAAAAGGGGTAATAAACTAGGCACTCTAATTAAGTGACATCAACCATAGGAATGTGTCGTCATCATGTAAAATAGAACCCCATGTACACAAAAATCACCCCCTAGACAAATTTGTACCACGCCATCATATATATCATGTCTAACCACACTAACCATCCTGGAACCATATGAAGAAGGATACCTCATACCAAATATACCATCATATCACTGAAACACATCAAGATACCACTGGTGCTTTGCAAGTAATGTATCACTGGTCAATCAATGGTGCTCCAGCTAAGCTCTAGGGGCATAAGCAAATCACTTTGGGCTATCCACTCTCTAGACATCACGCACCTAACTATTGAGACAATTAATTGGTAGAACCATAAGGTTAATACAACGGAAAGCGTATGTCCATAAAATAGCCCCTATATTTGTCCAATGATCAATCAATGCCATCAAAAGGTCTATCCTTTGCAATTGGATCGTGATAAAAGTCATGAATGTGACCTCATGCAATATGATGGGTACAAAGCTCATTCAACATCACACCTATGTTCAAGATGTGAGAAGAGGAGTGCTAGTATCTCTCCCTCATATTTACTCTTCTTTGTATTTCATCTCTCTTGTCTTAGAGTGCTAGGGTTTTTGGAGGACTCGTGGATATTTCTAGGGTTAGGGTTTCTACCCTAAGGAGGCAAGTTAGGGTTTGGTGATAAACCCTATGGTTGTACTTGTTGAAGAAGAAGAGAAGACAAAACCTCTTGTATGAGGCCAAGGTGGACTTGCTAGTGGTGATTCTAGCTTGTTCAAGTATCTTTGATGTGGCTAGGGTTTTCATGGTTTTCCATAGCTAGAGTTTTGGAGAGCTTAGAGAATTTTACCAATGTGTGATAAGCTGTGAGTGTATACATAGGATTCATATCTTTTTTATATATATAAAGTTCTCAGCTGTCCAAAATTGTGTTATTGCAGATTTGATTTCCAGCTAACGTTGTCGTCATGATTTCGTAATTTCCAACACTTGTATGTCTTGTTGATTTGACATAAGTTAAGGATGATATTATTAAGGGTTTTAACATTGATCTTGAAGATAATAAGGCAGATTTACTGCTGTAAATTCTGTTGTAATAAAGTGAATTTCAGATCTGGTTTATGCTTGAAAAGATTGCTCTTTAAGAGCTGAAACTTGTCGGCATAAATTTGTTTTCTTTTTCCTTGGATTGTCTATTGTATTGGGGTTGACATGAAGTTAAAAATTGTCCACTGTTTCTGCTATAAATTTATATTTCAGTTCCTCCTTAAGGCCGAAAATTCACAGAGACTAGATCTAGAAAACCTCCAGATATGAAACTTCTGAATTTGCATAAAAGGTGTAATTCATAAAATTTCTATAATACTTCCACATTACCCTCAATGCCCATCTTTGTGTTGGACTTGAATATCTTTTGAAGTGCAAGTTTAGAAGGTAACACTATATATTATTTGTGTACCATATTTTCTGTTAATATAAGCAACTTTTTCTAAAATAACATGTTGGTATTATAACACCACATTAGAGATGTCCATTGGATGTAGCTTGGGTGGTTGGAAGGAATGGTTGTTACCCTCCCCACTCAGGTTCAATTCCTTGTAAGTGACATGTGATTCCCTTCAATGGGTCTATATGATGCTCTTGTTGTTGAGCCCCCAATATTCCGAAAATGCTCGGCCTCCCCATGTTCTCTCGTGGATTTCGGGGGGTTTTTCCGTGGATGTAGTGAGTACCGGTCTTCAGTTCCGTGAACCACACGTAAAAAAAAATGACATTAGAGATGATGTGATTAATTAGTCTTAAGGTTGGTTAGGAGCTTAGACCACCTTAGCCATAGTACTATAAATATAGTGTATAATGAAATAGGTGAGAGGGTGATACATGTATTTGGTGTACTTGAGTAGCCTGCTTCGAGCTAACCCTGTGGTATATTGTTGCAACATCATTAATAATATTTGGCATTTGTTATTTCATTTTCCATATATTGTTTTTATTTTCATGTGCATATACAGTTACAAAATATTAAACTATTTACTTATACAAGTGACCCCTTATATTGGATAGAGGGCCATAAAAAATTCCATCCCTTCTAGGAATGCTTCATCCCCAAAGCATAAGTTGAGATCAAGCAATAAGATTTCCTCAAATATTTTCCCCCTTGATAACATGCTTGATTATTGTCATTATTTCTAATGTATTATTTAATAATGACCTCTTCCCAGGAAAATCGTAGCATTTTTAATAATGATAGGTCATGCGTTTAATCTTGTTTGTCAATTTAGGATGTCAACCTACCAAGCAGAAAAAAACAATTGGTATAAAAAAATATCAAACAAATGCTAAATTTTTAAAACGGGATATGATTAGTAACCTAGGGGTTTACCTCTAGGGGGTGTAGAAATAGAAAGAATGGTAGATAAATTTCTAAACCTTGAATGCAGATATTTTAGACACTCATATGTTCCAAGTTACTCTTGATTCTTAAGGATGCTTGACTCCTTAGCTCTCTGAAGGTGGTTTTGTCTCAACAATGATGCAAAGATGCTGGCCTGCTATTTCTGCTCTTAATTACTGCTTTCAAATCCAATTTAGGAAAGTTATTTTCCTACTATTCCCATTTGCTATTTTCCAGTAACCATTGGAATTACCAAATAAGGCCTTAGGTGCTCAAATCCTAGCCTATGCAAAAATAGAATGCTCAGCAGCATCTCAAAACCAATTCTAGGACAATCTTCTATGGTTATTCACCCATAGGAATTTGCTAGAAGTGAATACCTTCTAGATGATTATGAAAATGATGCAGAAAGTAGCTAGAAACATAGAATGACCTAAGCTCCAGAAAGCTCAAAGGGATTCATAAACTGACTAAATTACTTCACAAACTTCAGAGAACTAAAGCATGGAAGACTCTCTGACTGATGCCTTGAATAGAATGGAGCTTAAGTAGGCATAAATTAGTATTGATTGGTCTATTCCAGGTCTGTAAACTTCTCTCAATCTCCTTCCTCTGATATGAATGAAATGTTTAAGGCCTTAATGATTCATTATAGGCACAATATGTGGTTTTATACTACAAAGCCTACCTTAGGCCCAAAACCCCTTCCTCTAGCAATACTGCTCAGTGCATTGTGCAGGCATTCTTGAAAGCATTGAAGATGAATAACAGGTAACTGACCATTAAAAGTCTCATTTAGATGTTAGTGACAAGGTAAGCTTTTTGAACTAATCTGCCAATGATCAGTAGCATAACTTTCAGTGCCTGGTAAGCACTCAAGCATAGTAACAAATAATCATGAGGACCTCATATATGATCTAAGAAATCTTGCTAATTTCCAAGAGAAGAATGCATAAAGGAGGCCACAGCATCCTGAATATTGGCATGCTCTGCATGTGAAATAATGGTATGAGAAAATAGTACCTTTTTCTTGGTCACTTTGTCAACAAACGGAGAAATCATCTTCCATGCTGTCCGGAATAGGTATGGTACATGAATCATAAATACCTTTTCAAGGCGCTCTGGATAACAATCCTGTCACATTAGAAATGTCTTATCTTCTTGAAGTCATAGTAAATTTTGGCATTTTCAGAATTGTTGCATAGTCACATGAAAGATACCCCACAAGGCATGCAAAAAGCATTCTGACAGTTATACACAACGGTCAGAGAATTCCAAACTTTAATCTCTATAATTTACTCTGTAACGCATAGTTTCCATCAAAAAAATTGTTCTTTTGTGTTTGGATTCTTTCAAGACCTGCTGTTCACTAAAATGCCATCATACCAGAAAACACTTATTACAGCCCTTTGCAGAAACCATGAAAGGGCAACTGTCTAAAACTGACCAACTCAATGAAGCATTTGGTCTTTTTAGTATTCTTTTTGTTTCAAAGAACCTATTAAGGTCTTTTGAATGATCCAAGGTCACCTACACTGCCAGGACCTTCAATATCAATCTCATACCAATATCTCAAGTAATTTGCAAGGAAAATGGACATGTTCGTCTAAAATTGAATAATTGGAGGATAGACAACTCAACTGATACATGTTATGACAGAATCATTTGCTATCAAAAATGCCACTGAAAAATCCAGCAATTAGCTGGAAGAAAGTAAATCTGCAGTTCATACTTATGAATCATGATTGTAATGTAACGTATCGCCTGACTCAAAAAGATCCATGATGTGAATCACAAGTGGATGAGTAGATCAAAAGGAGCAGGTACTTTGGAAGTTTGGAGGCCACCATCACCTTTATCCGTGTAAGCATTTTCAGTTATATAACCTTAAATCTACCCACTATAAGACATTGCTCCTATCTGCCATGATGTCATAGTTATTAGGCAAACAAGGTGTATAACATTCACTCCCCAAGACAGACATGAAAAAAGAACAGGAATGCCATATGTCTGGAGAAAGGAGGAAAAATAATTCATCTGAGACCAATGTTTAGCATGTAAGTAAAGTAATAGTCACAACCACTTCTGATTTAAAAGAAATTTTCTATATAACATGTAGTACACCAAGTGAAACCACTGACTGGAAGGAGGTAGGCCACCATTTATTTGGCCAAAATTTGAGTGTCACCCGGATTCTTATTACTACATTAATTCCTTGCATAATTATATGCCTTTCCTTCTTGATTTGTTTTCTTCTTTCTTCCTAATCGATGTATATTATTTCATAATAATGGTGAGGCTATTTCAAACTTTTGCATTTGTTTTCAAAAATATGGTTTTTTTGGACAAAATTTGAAAATACATCTTATATTAAACAGAAAACTAACAAAGGGTAGAGATAATTATAAGGAAGAATATGTACAAGAAGCATAAAAAATCAGAAACTATTCCTCAGCACTACCAGGATTGAAATCAGGTCTGAATAAACACAAGCATCTATATTTGTGGCATCTCTAACTAGGAGAAAACCCTTGGCCCAGAGCTGAATACATACCTCTTCCTGCCCAATCCTACAAAATAAAGAAGCAAAGATGACTTCACTATAAAAAACGCACTTATATCTAAACTTCCAGATGGAAAACAAAGCAGCAATTCTTAGACAATTTCAAAGACCTATAAAAGTTCAAAGAACTAGCTGTTTACACTCACCCAACATTGTGACCCTCCAATGAATAATTCCTTGAAAGATGGAAGGCACTTGAGCTTGAACCTTTGGCTATCTAGCTCTCCCCCAAAATGTGCTTAAGAGACTCTATTTTGCCACACATCGGACACCGGTCATCTATGAAACCACTTTTCACTAACTGAGATCTGGTTGGTAGTCCTCAGTAAATGACCAACCAAGCAAAAACTCGTAATTTATGGGATAAGCAAAAAATACCACACACTATAGAGATTTTAGATTTTGTATCCATATGTCCTCTAAATTTGAGGAAGACCACCTAGCATTCAAAACTCGAGCCAAAGGAAGTTTTTGATGCAGCAAGGAATACAATTTATTTCTATCATAGCTCTAGATTGGTTTACCAAAGGACCAACCTCAATCTCTCCAAATTGGGCCTTGCATTTGAATGTTCATCTTCAACAAATCTTCCGCAGGGATCAACCTTTGAATCTCCCTAAAGGCACTCTATCTGAAGCAAGAAGAGTTTTCTGATGAGCTAACACCCTCCAGTCTAGCCATGATTCAACATCTTCATCCCACTAGTCCTTCCAAAGTGTTACCCCTCATTTTGCATGATGCCTATACTAGTGAATTTTTTCACTACCCTTGCGATTTTCATCACAAAGATATTTAGATGGTTAGGGTGTTCACTTGGTACTATGGATTGTTGATGACATGGATGATGATGTGCTAGAGGTTTTGATGATGTATTGTTTGATATACTTTTTTATCATAGAGAGATAGCATTACACTTGATCATGTGATGTTCTAGTCTCCATTCTTTGCTAGATGATTGGACATGAGGATGTATGGATTTCTTGTTGGAATGCCCTACCACTTTTGGGCTAAGTGGATATTGCATTGGCTTGATCATTTGGCTGGCTTCATCATGGCATAGATTGCTTGGCATACACTCACTTGCTTACACATGGTTTGTTACTTGGATGGATAAACATGGG
>ML814320.1:47359-64087 GCA_009831015.1 Picea engelmannii | reverse complement strand
AGAACAAAGCTGGCTGAGAAGAAGAAGATGGGTCCTCCAGGACCATGCTTAGGTCGCTCCTGCTCTCGGTACTCCATGTCTAGGACCATGTGGGCCTCGAGACATGATCTCCTAGTTATCCCTAGATATCGGGGATAACAAGCACCTTTCCTTTGAATGTAGATCCGAGTACCAAATAGATCCTTCCTTTGTAATAAATGATGTCATATACGACCCTATACCTGTTATCCTGTAGTTGTCCATCCATCAACTCACACGCAAACCTATTCTTTGAGTATTCTACCAACAACTATGGTTTCCAATCCACTGATAGTTCTATCATAGAGTAGGCCGAAGGTCTTCTTGATAGTGCATCTGCAACTACATTATTCTTGCCCTTGACGTACTCAATATCAAAATTGTAAGCCTGAATCTTTCTTACCCACTTCTGTTGTCTCTCGTTCAAGTCCTTCTGGGATAAAAAGTACTTGAGGTTGTTGTGATCAATTCTTACTACAAATTTTGCTCCAACTAAGTACTGTCGGAATTTGGACAAGGCATGCATTATGGCCAGCATCTCCTTGTCATAAATTGTATAGAGCAACTCAGGGCCTCTCAGCTTACGCCTCTCATAGGCAATAGGATGCCTATTTTGCATAAGGACAACTCCTACTCCTGGACCTGATGCATCACATTCTAATATGAAAGGTTGAGATAAATCAGGTAGGGAAAGTACCGGGCAAGTACTCATGACCTTCTTCATTTTCTCAAACGTGACCTGTGCTTCTTCACTCCAACTGAAAGACCCCTTTTTGGTTAAGTCTGTCGGAGGAGCACAAATTTGGGAGAATCCCTTGACGAACTTTCCGTAGTAGCTGCAAATTCCAAGGAACCCTTTGAGTTCTGTGAGTGTCCTTGGGGTAGGCCAATTGATGATAGCTTGTATTTTTTCTTTATGGACCTGTACTCCCTTTGCCCCAATAATATGTCCTAAGTACAGAACCTCGGTCATGCCAATCTCACACTTAAACTCTTTAGCATATAAAGATTTCTCCTCCATGTTACCCATAATTTCATCTACATGTCGTAAGTGATCCTCCCATGTCTTGCTATAGATCAGTAAGTCATCAAAGAAGACAAGCAAATATTTTATCAGTTGCTTTTTGAACACATGGTTCATACATGATTGAAAAGTGGCAAGGGCATTGGTAAGGCCGAAAGGCATCACAAGAAACTCATAGTGGTCGAATTGACATCTGAATGCATTTTTATGTACATCATGTTCTCTCATTTTGATCTGATAATAGCCCGACCGTAGATCTATCTTAGTAAAGTAGACTGCACCATGAAGTTCATCCAATAGTTCATCAATCCGGGGAATAGGATACTTGTTCTTAATAGTCCTCTTGTTCAATAATCTGTAGTCAATGCACATGCGCATTGTTCCATCCTTTTTCTTAACCAATACAACTGATGATGCGAATGGACTTGGGCTCGATCTAATATGTCCCATAGTAAACAATTCCTTGATTGCACTCTCTATCTCTTCTTTGTGCTTCTTTGGGTGCCTATAAGGTGTAGTAATGGCTGGTTTGACTCCTTCTCCCAACTCTATGATGTGCTCAAATCCTCTATCTGGTGGTTGTCCTAGAGGGATAGGATCAAAGACACTTTTGTGCTTGTGGAGAATTTTTTGTATATCTGGAGGGTATGGTTTGTGGGGCTCTTCTTTAGTATCCAAAATAAAGCATTCAAATGCGTAGGCTATCTCCTCTCGCCTGAATATGGCATGCATCTTTTTCGTTGTCACTATTCTAGGAGAATCCCCTGTCATTCCTTTAAGCGTAACTCTCTTCCCTTCATCTGTGTTGAAGGACATCTCCATTGTTTTATAGTTGGTTGTGATAGGCCCCAAAGTGTTGAGCCACTGCACCCCTAAGATGATATTGGTGTCAAGAATGTTTACCACATAGAAGTCCTGTGTTAAGATGTATTGGCCTAGAGTCGAGTTCATTTGTGGAATGTACATGTCACAAGCTATGGTACGGCCCCCTGCTACTTCAACCAAGAATCCTTCAAATTCCACTGTGGGTAGATGTCTCCTCTCTACCATGGCTATATCAATAAAGTTGTGGGAGGCTCCTCCATCTATCAACACAGTTTCCCTTTTCCCCTGAACCACTCCTTTTATTTTGAAGGTGTTGAATTTTGGTATCCCACTCATAGAAGCAATGGTGATCTTTTTAGGACCTTTTTCTGGGGGTATTGGCGTTTCATGATCCAATAGTCCTTCCTCTTCCTCTTTGAGGTTTGCTTGCATAGTATGGATAGCCCCATCATCATCATCATCTGCCTCCTCCTCACTGTCATATACTACCTCAACATAGTGTATTTTTCCCTTGCCTAAACATCTATGTCTTGGCTGCCATGGATCCCTGCAAGTGTAACATAGTTGCTTACTTCTTAGATCTCTTCTTGTAGCCTCATCTAATTTCCCTTTTCCTATGTCCGATGGTCTAGTGTCATGGCCTCTCTGAACCATGGGTGGCTTAGGTGTGAACCTGTTTTTGTTCGCTACCCCCACTAAATCCATGGTGCGTTCAATTGCATCCTGTAAAGTTATAGGCTTGAAAGCCTTAACCCATCCTTTCACTGGTTCTGTCAGTCCTTCTATGAATAACATAAGTAACCTTGATTCTTCCACATCCAGAACCATAACTGATACTCTTTGAAACTCTTCAATAAAGGCCTCGGTTGAACTTGTCTGTTTAAGCTGTGTAAGCTCCTTGAAATGACGATCTGGATCTCCCTTCTCAAACCTGTCAATGAGCCTTTGAGTGAATTCTTGGTAAGAGGTGATGCGTCCATGGCCCAAGGTGGTTATTCCATGAAACCACCATTCATGTGCCTTTCCCATCTCATACATAGTTGCAAATTTGATAGCTTCCCTTTCCTCCATAGGGTTCAATTGGAGGTACGCATCCATCTTTTGTACCCATGTCGTAACCAGAAGGTGATCTGATCCATCAAAAGTGGGTGGCTCCATTCTCTCAGCTTTTCGTCCAAGTTCACTCATACCTCTGTAATGCTCCTTGGATCTTCTTTTCATCTTCAAGTGGAAGTACTCTCCCATAGAGACCTGTCTCCTAAACCCTGCGCTCATGGTATTGTATTCTCTCTCTGTTGTTTCCCATTCTTCTCCCAAGCTTTCTGAATCTGAGGCATTAGCTTCCCTTCTTTGTGTGTTGAGGAAGGTAGGCATGTATGGCCTAAGGGTGGTTATGTTGAGTGTATGAGAAGGAATCGGTTCACCCTCATTGGAGCAATGTTCTTCCATTTGACCTCTGTGTATAGATTCTTCATGATTCCCATTGCCTCCACGAGATCCACTAGCTTCATGATTTCCACCATACAGGGGTGGGTCTTTGCCATGCCTCTGCTCCATCAAAAACTGAGAAAGGATTCCCTAATGTTTACTCCGTTCTTCCAACATTGTTATCATTTGATCTTGTCCCCTTTGAAAATTGGTAAGAGATAAGTTGACCTCAGACTGTCCCAATGATAAGTGGTTATGCATTTCGGCGAGAGTATGTTGCATGCTTTCTTGATTTCTTTGAAGTACCTCTTTCACTGTATGGGCTACTTTATTTGCCAGAAATTCACTCTCTTCATATGTAGTATTTTTTGTCTCGTGTGTCTCTCCCATGCTACCTTCCTGTTCTTCCTCTTCTGGATTAATTGTCACTGGTTGGCCCCTGCAGCCTCTTCTTCTAGTCATCTTGTTACCTAAGGAAATTCGCTCTGATACCACTGAAATGTTCCCAACCAATTTTTGGCCAAGAACTAGGGTTTCTGTTTGATGTTTGATTTTTTGTTTTGCAAATTACTATAACAGAAAGATGTGCTGAAGTATTTTTGTTGAGTTTATTGCATAGATGACATCACAACCAGCATTGAACACACGATAATGAAGTAAACACATAACAAAAATAATAAGCTTCACATTTTACCTTTATTTAGATAGAATAAGTGATCTTCATACATAGATCTGCAGATCTGGTACAATATAGAAGATAAAGAGACCCTAGGTCTTCCTCCACTGAATATAGTTGATTGTAAGATTAATTTCTTTCCCTTCTTGAATAGATTCCTTCACATCCCTGCTGATACGATCCTGAATGGCTAGATATGGAGATGGTACAACCCTGGAAGATTGGATCTGGAACTGGTACAACCCTGACTAGCTGGAAATCCTCAATATTTCGGCCTCCTAGTAAATGACCTCCAAATGATACCAAAACACCCTCAGACTGTAGATCAGGGGCTCTAGAGTAGGAATGAAGCAAGTTGGAGTGAAAAACCCAAAGGTTTCCCTCAAATCTGTGAGGATCCTCAATGGGAGTTGTGCCCTCCTTCAGAAATTCATTCTGAACCAAATAAAATAATCCAAGGGAGATACCCTTGGTGTTAATGTTGCAAAAGGGCACTATGACCCTAGATATGAACCTCCAATGGTGAAAAGATGCAGATCTAGACTCCTCCAAGCAGATTGAATCTTTTCTCTTCCAAGGATGTGCCCTACTGATGGAAACCCTTCAGATCTGTACACCAAACTCCAAGTGTTATGTGTTGAATACCTATGACTGATTAGAATGGTGAGGGAGGGATCTTTCACCTCCTTGACCAAGCTTGAACCAGGAACAGAGGAATCTTTCACCTCCTTGTTGGTTTCTAGGCTTTGTTTACTCAAAACCCTCAAAACGTAAGATATCTAGCTCAAGAGTGGAGAGTGCATAATGAACAATGAGAATAGAATGCCAAGAGGTGCGTCCTTCTCTTTCTTTTATACCTCCTTTTCTAATTTGCCATTGAGTTGCTTTTCCACTTGCTAAGGGTTTTAATTTAATTTTCCTTAGTCTTTCACCAAAGTCACTTTAATAATATAACTTTAGATCTCTTTAGTGACAAAACCCCATTTCCTTCCCCTTGCTTATCTTGGACTATAGTCTAGAGGGGTAGCTAGACTACTACGTCCCTGAGCTCTTGTGTCAATGAGAAGGGGATATTACATCTAGGCCTGCCAAAGTGTCTCTGGTGGAAAGCCCTCTCTTTTCTCCGGTGCAAGCCTCTGATATCTTTTCTGCCCCTGGCTGGGGTCACATCATCCATCTGGTGGGATTTTAGCCCCATGGAGGTCCGAGCTAATCATCTCCCCATATGTACCTGTCCGTCGGACATGGTCTTGCAGCAACAACAAGTACGCCCTCCATGGGCTCATAAGTCACAGGGATCATAGCAATGTCAATCACATCTAATAATTAAGTTACCCAAACATGTGCATCAAAACCCCCTTTACCCAAACAAATGCTCAAAGACGTTATGCTATTTAACAAGCCAAGTTTGGAGAGGGTCTCAGGATGTCCTATTGGGCTAATCCTCCTCAGGTGTGGGGTGTTTCCCGGTGAAGACCAATCTAGGTCATGTAAATGCATGAGATGGTGTAGGGAATGTTTGGGCAAGGGGTGCAGTGATAACAGGGAAATGTAGGTCTTACCTGTGGGTGCCTCTATAGAGGGTGAGCTACACCTTGTCATGGATGCAATTGTTTCCTATCCCATTCAATGCCTTTTTACTCTTTGTCTTATTGCTTTTTCTTTCAAGAGAATAGTTGGAGGACACTACCCTGGCGTGGTGACCAGTGGTGATAGCGTTAACCACAAGCATTTCATGGAGATGAGAAAGGTTGGCTCGCGATGAGACCCCCTTTCTCTTGGCTATGCCACCAAGAGCCACTACCCTGGCTTGGTGACCAGATGAATAGTAGTGTCATACTGCTACATGCCCATGGACCTAATAGGTCGGCTCGTGATGAGAACTCCCATCCACCAACTAGGTCTTGAGTTTTATTTTATTTTATGGGTCCCCTTTTCTTGTTGAGAAGCCTTTTATTGCTTTCTCGAGAATCCCTGGGCAAAGCATCTTAAGGTTTCATCTTGGCTTTTAACTTTTGCCAGCTACTTTTACCCTCTGGGCCTTTAGCCTTGTTGCTGCCTTATACACTTGGGCTATCGTGGAAGAAATCTTCAATCCACTTATTGTGTCCTTGGGGGCAAGTCTCGAGTGAAGGTGTTGTCACCTGATCCTCAAATCCTTCATCTAGGCCAACTCCTAGCAAAGCCAAGGGGGGTAGTCCCTAACAAAAATACTAAGGCTCTTTAAACTATGTTAAGCAAAAAGAACTATTCTAGGAGTTTATTGCAAATAAAACATAAGCATTCAACTTTAATCATTCATCAGATAAGATATCCATATAAAGAATTTGTCCATTCATAAAGATACATGCATAAACCAAGTAGGATACGATTTCTGCAAGATTGATATATTTTTTAAACAATCACACATGAATGAAAATATTGCTCATACACATAAAGATATAACCATAGAACCAGTGCCTTAAAAGTGTCGTGGGCAGTTGTTGATCGCGTGTTTTATTAAGTTTAAATTGAAAGTAGATTAATGAGAGATGTGTGGCCTCTTTAGAGGTTACCTCTTTGTTTGGAAACTTGCGGAGAACCTACCAAAGCCCCAGGGCCTCACCAGTAAGTTCACTAAGGGTGTTGGATGTCCAACATGGGGAGAACCTAGATCCATCTGACTTCACACACTCCCCTTAGGCGTTTTCCCGTGCATTAACGTAGCAACAATTAAGGTTTCCCTAATTATACTACTTCGCACAAACAATTCCGGTTTTGATGAATCCCAGGATCAAGATAGGCTCGCAAGGGTTCAAGATTGAGTGTTGTGTAAGATTGATTTCCTTATGCTTATGTGTGTTTGTAAGATAAGACGATTAAGAACTTGCAAGGAAACAAAAAAGACAAGCACACAACACACCAATCCCCCTAAAGGAGATGAAGAAACTAGGCTACAAGAGCCCACTTTTATTAATCCTATTACAACCGAGAACTAAGTTCTCCTTTTTCTCTTTTTGGATCCTTATAGAACTGGATCAATAATCTAACTAAATACAAAAAAAAAAAGACTTTCTTTAGCCTTGGGTCTTCAAGGGGTTGACTTGGGTGATGGGTCTTCAACTTGGACTCCAAAGATCACTCTTGTACCTTGATTGACCTGCTAGGACAGCAAAGAAAGTATGTTATCAATGGCAGAAAATGAAGTAAAACATAAAGGAAAAGAAAGTGATTTTAACAATCTTTTTTGAAGGACACTTTTATTCCAAGTAAAGGACAATTTTGTTTAGTTTTTTAGACGGTTTAGGGGACTCTTGATCGTTTGGCTGCGCCAAACTTATCCAAGGTGGAAAGAGCTTGTCCTTGGCTGTCCTTCAACCTGTAAAAACAGAGAAGAAAAGACTCCAAAGGCCGCCAAAAGAGACTTAGGACAGCAAAGAGAAATTAGTCAAAAGTTTGCAAAAAACTAAGCTGAAAACTAGAGTCTAAGAACTAAACACTCTAAAATTTATTGCAGAATTTTTTTACTGTTAGGACAGCAAGTAATTGAGCACTCTATATTGCTATATTTGACAATAAACCAAGACAAAGAACCCACTTTCAACTTTCAAAAATATCAGAAAATTAGCTAAGTGAAAGAGAGCCTTCTACTACACTAGATCTTTGGATAAACTTTGAAAAAACAAATTTCTGATCTAGTAAATTTGTGCATGCATAAAAGAAACACAGTTTTGGCTTTTTTTTAGAATTAAATGCATGCATGTGAGTACAAGTAACTTTAAAATTTCTGAAAATAGAGTGGTGCGAGAGAGAGAGAGAAGAAGACAAGCTTGTGCTTGGAATTCCTTGGGCAATGGGGTCCTTCTTCGGTGGAATGAGGAGGGAGCTTCTTCAAAGATCTTAGAAGAATGGTAGACTCAATCTAGATCATCCAATCCTCTAGGTGAGGTTTCCAATGCTTCATACACTTGCAAGCAAAGAGGTTAGAAAGAGGTATCACCTACAAAAGAGACTTCAAAGCGATATTGGTTAAGCAAAATGCATAAAGCATATAAAATCACTCGAATAGATAAATAATAAAACCACTAATCAAACTAGTTTAGCAATCTTATCCTTGTTATCGCACAGTTTGTAGCTAGGAGTAAAGGCTATAAGGTAGAAGGCCAAACTGGCGTAACAGGAACCTATCCCACCCAATGTCACCACAATGGGAAGGTTCTTTCTCTTTACGGAGGCTAGGCCCAGGGAAGACGTCCCCGGTAACCTGGGGTTTTGAAAGGGCAAAGGCTAATAGGACAAAGACAAGTTCCCCCTTCACAGATTACCACCAATCAGATAGTCCCGGCCTAACAGCCAATAATAGAGTATAACCAAAGAAAAGAAAAGCACCTGCTTGAGACAATACAACAAGGAAACTGATACGTGCAATCTTGGTTAGTACTTCATATAAATCAATGACTATCTGATATTCAATATGAGCAATTTGAAAGGTAAATGTTTGACAAAGTCAATGTTTACAAAATAACAATGGCATTAATATCACTTCATCAATAAATACTTGAATGATATGGCATTCAATATAACAAATAACTTCTTAACTCAATTAATGCCTTCAACTACCATTCAATTACTCAAAAGTCAAAACGTTGCTGCAATAAAGATGAAATATTCAATGATGACATCAGCAACTTAGGGTTAGTAAGTTAGTCTAGGCTAGGGTTAGTGTAGTCAGGGTTTCAATTTCAAGAGGTTTGAGACTGTTTGGATCCAATTCTACTTCAACGCTGGAGGTCTTAGATCAGTGCCTTAGGGTTAATGGAGTCATAGGTGAAGAACATAAAAGTTGAAGGAGATGAGATTTTAAAGGACTAAAGGGATAAGTTTTGAAGTGCTGCTAAAGCAGGGCTCCAAAATCATAACCCTAGGGGAGAGAGGCTCACTCCAGTGTTGCTAAAGCAAGGCCTCGTGATCTCTCCTCCTTCCTGGCAAATAGCTAGCTCAAATGAAAAGCAAAGTCAAGACAAGAGGGTTTAAAGAGGGAGAGTGTTGCTAAGGCAAGGCTCTT
The DNA here is from genome assembly GCA_009831015.1 of Picea engelmannii. Classification (NCBI taxonomy): domain Eukaryota; kingdom Viridiplantae; phylum Streptophyta; class Pinopsida; order Pinales; family Pinaceae; genus Picea; species Picea engelmannii. The sequence continues at coordinate 55,072 of ML814320.1, read as the reverse complement.
TCATCAAACCCTAAAAGAAAACGACCCTAGGTGTAGATAACCTAGGCCTGGGACGTCTTCTTCCTCTTGAAGTCAAAAGGTACGGCTAGCTTAAGGGAAGAAAAAAAAGGAGTGTAGCTATGGCCAGGCTCTCTTCTTCTTCTTCAATGGCTAAAAGTTTTTCTATCAGGGGACATGAGACAACGACCTACTTGTGTGTTTGTCCCCTAGGGTTTTGATTCAGCAATATTTATAAATAGATGCAAGAAATTAAACTATAACCATTCAATCAAGAAGTTTTGCAGAAAAATACTTACAAATCATCAAGAAAATAATCATGCAAACCCTAGTTGTAACACCTTCCTTCCAGAAAAACACCATAGAATGCCAAAAATCTCTTCCTTCAACAAGTGCGCCTTCCTAAAATCAGCCAATAACCCAAATGGGGCGCAGATTTCAGACCTCACCAAGTGGTGAGTGAAAGATGATGATAAAATGAGAGTCAAAACCCTCAATATATAGTGTATCAATGACCTAATTTTACATTTTAGGTCATAAAAAGGCTGACAAGGCCATAATACCAAAATAACACTGTTTTTACATTAAATTGTCAAATTAAAACCCTAATTGAGCTCCAAAGAGAGTAAAAGCCCATTCAAGGGAGGCACTAGCCCTTTTTAGGGCAAATGAGACATCCAAGAGCAAAATGTTAGCCCCCCAGGGGCCTCTCCAACATGCCACACGTGCCACTGCTGCCTAGTCTACCTCCAAAAGCGTCCATGAAGCTGGATGACGTCATGGTGAAGATGGGGACGTCCTAAGCCTTCCAAGGCTAGCATTCCACTGAAAAGGGGTCATTCCCCTCAGGTCCAGTCCTGCCAGAGTGTCCCTGGTGGAACGTCCTCCTCCTCTCAGGTGCAAAACCCTTGATCAAGCTCTGTCCTGTCTCTGCCCCCTGATGGGGTCTCAACATCCATCTGGTGGGCTCTTCAGCCCCATGGAGATCCAAACTGGTCATCTCCCCATGTGTAGCGGTCCAAATGGTACCTGTCCGTCGGGCATGGTCCTGCACATCAAAAGCTACGCCCTCCATGGGCTCATCAGTCACAGGGATCATAGCAATGTCAATCACACCTCATCATCAATATTATTAAACATATGCACAAAACCCCAAATACATCAGTCAATAGCTCAAAGACGTTACACAAGCTTGCAATACAAGTCTGGGGAAAGGACAAGGCTTCCTATTGGGCTAGTGTCCACAGAAAAGGGCAAGTTCCCAGAAAGACCTCTTCCAAGCCATTCAAGTGGGTGGTATGGTCAGGGGATGTCCAAGCATGTGGGTGCAATGATGGCCAAGGGTGGAAAGATGTTACCTATGGGTGCCTTTGTAGAAGGCGAGCTGTCCCTGTCATGGATGCATTTTTTTCAAGCCCATTCTTGCCTTTATTCTTTTATTTTTTTTATTCTTTTATTTGTTTTTTTGTTCAAAAGCTAATCAGGGGACACTGCCTTGGAATGGTGACCAGAGCTGACAGCGTTACCCACAAGTACTTTCGTAGAGATGAGAAGGTTGGCTCGTGATGAGACCCCCTTTCCCTTGGCCATGCAACCAAGAGTCATTGCCCTGGCATGGTAACCAGCTGGTGGTAATGTCATATTGCTAGGTACCCATGGACCTAATAAGTTGGCTCGTGATGAGACCCCCTATCCTCTGATCAGGTCTTGTTTTATTTTTTCGGGTCCCTCTTGTTTCTTGCTGAGAAGATTTTTATCGCTTTCTCGGGGATCCCTGGGCGATGCATCTCGAGGTTTATTCTTAGGATTTTATCTTTTACCAGCTTGCTTTTACCTTCCGAGCCTTTAGCCCCTTCTTCCCACAAGGTAAGGTGCAGTCCTGAAAATAGGTCAACCCAATGCCTGGACAGGGGGAATGGGATAGATGAGTGGGAAACAAGATGTAAAAGTGGTAGTATGATGGGAGAAGACAATGGATTTTCAGAAATCCCCTCAGTGGCAAACCAAAACCTATAGACACAAGCTTGCTAGGGCACCCTGTCAATCCCCCCAAACATGGTCAAGTGGGCAAGTGTAAAATCCAAGCAGTTGTTAGAGATAAAAGGACTCAGATGCATATATTCAAAGGTTTCAATGATCAAAAGTGACACATACCATGATACCTGGACCAATTACCTCATGGAGCAAGAACCTCTTCTGATACAGGACCAAGTCGATGGTGATGGATGTTGTTGCTGCTGACAAGATGAAGCTGATGGAAGAAGAAAAGGATGGGCCCTCCAGGGCCATGCTCAGGTCAATCCTGCTCTCGTTACTCCATGTCTAGAACCTGTGGGCCTCGAGACATGATCTCCTAGTTATCCCTAATAAGCGGGGATAACAATCCTAATGAGCAATAGTACTCCTATTAGGCCAATTTTAACCAAAATAACATAACAAGCATAATAGAACAAAGTCACCTCATAAGCATTTGCATCCACACACTTTCCAAGCCACCGATATGACCTCCAAAGTCTTTATTCCATTAGCAAGAAAAGATATTACATCCATGTACAACAAGGTCGCCCAAACTCCAACTTACCAAATGGAGAGGAGTCGACCTCTATTTATCTAAGTTTGGGTGACAACTCCAAGGGAGGATGCACAAGTGTAAGAGGAGATGCGCATGTGGAAGAGTGGAGATGAAGTGAAGCGAAGTGAGGTGGAGTGGACTGATGGAGGTGGAGATCGAGTGAAGTTGGAGTGAGTGGTAGTGAGGTGGAGTGGAAGTGGAGTGTGAGGGCGAGTTCCCACATTGGGATTAACGCCATCTCTCCTAAGTGCGCCATCTAGCAAGAGTGGGGTCGAGTTACACATTGGGATCTCCACCCTATGCCATGTAAGCTAGGTATGCGCCCTCTATAGGAGTTGTCACCTCCATCTAGACTCTAGACTCTAGACACGTCAAAAACATGATTCTGACATGTTTTTTAACTTCCCTATTTTTTAGGAAACTCAATTAAAACCCCATTTTTTTGTCTTTTTTCAAGAGAAATACATTTTTGAGTGATTAAAATCACTTTTTTGCCTAGACAGAAGGGGAATAAGGGTCTAAAGGGTGCTCTGGCTTAGAAAACGAGCACAAGTATGGCATCTAACAATGACTGATGCCATATTTTTACAATTTATTGACTTTACACTAAAAAAATTCCATTTTGTGGGAAATTTATTATTTGACTAAAACATTAAGAAAAACCTATGGGGACCTAGCGCAATTTCCATATGACTCAATAGACATGACCTAGCATGAACTCATATACATTTAGATACTAGACATTCATTATACCATGCCAAGGCCTAACCACCAGCACATACTCCAGCTTTCGAGTCAGTCTTGAGTGAAAAAACTTATAAATTATTAATCGCCCATTAAGGCAAGCAAAAAATAATTAACAAGTGAAAAAAAATACTCTAGAGTACATGCTTGTGCCCAGGTCTTAGGTGGCCAATAGTCTTTTACAACTTTCATGCTCAAGTCATTTATTACAATGCCCCAGAGGGATAGAAATTCGAAAAAAGGTGGTCTAAGTAGACCTGTTGAATCTGTGAACTCTGACTTCTGAGCATCTGCCTGCTCAATCTCTAGCGGCTCATCTTCAAACCCAACTAGTGCAACTCGGTGGATAACAAGCCCCTTCTTCCCACAAGGCAAGGTACAACCCTTACTAGCTTGGCAAACCCAATGCCCGAAACAATGTAGGGGATAGATGAGAGGGATAAAGATGAAAAGTGGTAAGTATGGAAGGAATGGACGATGACCTTTCATAGACCCACCCAATGGCAACTCATCCCTAAGGGAACCAACTTACTAGGGCACTTTGTCATCCCCCCCAGGTATGGACAAGTTAAAAGGCATAATTTCCAAGCAAACGTCATGAAACAAAAGAGAATTCAATGCACATATTCAAATGTTTTGAGAATCAGAGTGACACATACCATGATACCCAGACTCATTACCTCATGGAGCAAGACCCACTGCTACTTCAAAACCAGGGCGATGGGATGGATGCTACTGCTGCTGATATATAGGAGGCGCTGAAGAAAAGATGGGCCCTCCAAGGCCAAGCTCAAGTCAATATGGCTCTCGGTACTCCATGTCTNTAATCTCCTTAGTTATCCCTAGGATAGGGGATAACAAGCACTACAAGTGCCAACGCGGCAGGAGGAGCGAGTGGTTCAGGAGGACACCAGGGAGGTAGTGCCAGTGGTTCCAGTGGATCTCAAGGTGGAGCGAGTGGGCATTCTTCACCTATCCGTACATATACATCATCTGGGAGGATTCCTCGACCTCTATATTCGCAATTCCAGGGGGGACATCAGCTGAGACAGCCAGGGCAAACAGGAGGACAGCCGAGACAGGGGCAGGCAGTGCCACAGGACCCATTTCGGAAGTATAGGAGAGACTATTTGGCATTGGGCCAGAGTTCCATGCAAATATGAGTTTGCTAGATTATTGTTCGATCAAGTGTCGGAACAGGCCCAGGGAGGCACATAGGGGCAATGCACAAACTCAAAACATGGACTTCATTAAGAAGGTGGGAAAGCTGAATATTCCTACTTTCGACAGGTCATCTCAATGCTTACCTCAGGCATGGGTACAAAAGCTTGACATATATTTCAAGCTCAACCTGATGACGGAGTCAGAAGCTATTAGCTTTGCCACCTTGCACTTGGATGGGGAGGCCCATGAGTGGTGGTACCATGGGCTGGTGACCTTGGATCACAGCCGCATTACTTCATATTTGGAGTTCACCGAGAGGTTGATGGAGAGGTTTGACAGGAGGGATCCAGAACTTCATTTTAGGGATCTGACACAGTTGAGACAGATAGGGTCAGTCGAGGCATTCATCACAGAGTTCCAGCAGAAGGCAATGGCCATATCAGATATTTCAGAGCACAGATTGGTGATGCTATTCACCGAGGAATTGACGGAGCCATTGAGGGGTTGGGTTAAGGCTTTCAAGCCTCACACCCTACAAGACGCCATTGTGCACACTAGAGAAATGGGGGACTCAGTGCTCAAACCCAAAACCTTTACCAAACCCTTTGTGCCCTAGAGAGACAAGGATCAAAAGAATCCTCAAAGGGATCGGAAGGGTAAGCCCAAGTTGGATGATGACACCAGACGGGAGTTGATGAGGAAGAAGCTTTGCTTCTCTTGCAGAGACCCTTGGGTCCCAAGGCATCGGTGCATGGAAAAGGGACAGATCCACTACATTGAGGTGTAGTGAGGAGGAGGATGAGGAGATCGGGTCACAGGCAGACAATGACTCAAAGGATGAGCCTACACATGAGCCAGAGCGACATCCGAAGAAACTTGAGACACGGCAGAAGCACATCCAAAGGAGGAGACAAAACCTCGCAAAGAGGTGAAAGGGGGGACCATAGCAACCCTTTCCAGAGTACCCAGGTACAACACTCTCCGGATCAAGGTCCTTATATAGGGGCAACGCATGACAACTTTAGCAGATGGTGGGGCCACCCACAATTTCATTGATGCATCCTTAGTAGCCCGAAGCGAGATACACACTGAGGAGTTTGAGGAGTTTACCGTGGCCGTGGCAGATGGGTATACTATGACATGCTTGGATATGGTTCCAGACCTAGAGGTCAAGCTAGGCAACTACACCCTAACGGGTACCTTCTAGGTAGTTGACCTGTCAGATACGGATGCAGTGTTGGGGGTACAGTGGCTATATTCATCGGGAGAGATTGGGTTCAACTATCAGACGTTGACCATGAGTTTCAAATATGCCAGCGGGTCGAGAGTAGACTTGAGAGGTATGTCTACAGGAACACCCAGAGTAGTATCAACAAAGAGGATGGAGTGGATCTTCCGCCACGGTGATGTAGCATATGCAACAGTGTTTGATCATCACCTAGAAGGATTTAGAGGGCAAAGAGCATTACCATCCACATATCGGAGAGCTTCTAAGTCAATAGGAGCCAGTGTTTGGGTCGATACCACCAGGGAGGCCACCTGACAGAAGGTTCGAGCATACAATTGAGTTGGAGGTGGGGGCTACACCTTTGATCACCGTGCCCTATAGACACCCCAAGAGATTTAAGGATGAGATCGAGGAAGCAATCAAGGAATTTCTTGCGATGGGGCACATCAGGCCCAACACGAGTCCTTTTGCTTCTTCAGTCGTGACTCGTACTAGTGCTGAAGAAATATGGCACATTGAAGATGTGCATAGACAATAGGGCCCTTAATAAGAAGACAATCAAGAACATGTACCCCATTCCGTGCATAGATGAGTTGATGGACGAGCTACATGGGGCAGTTTTCTTCACCAAAATTGATCTATAGTCAGGATATCATCAGATCAACATCAAAGAGCAGGACATAGAGAAGACAACTTTCAGATGCCATTTTGGGCACTTCGAGTTTTTGGTTATGTCGTTTGGGTTGACCAACGCACCGACCACCTTTAAGTCTTGCATGAATCACATCTTCAAGGGGAAGCTGAGGAAGTACCTTTTGGTATTCTTCGACGATATTTTGATTTATAGCAGGACATGGGATGAGCATTTGACACACTTGGAGGAGGTCGTGGGGATTATTATCGCACAGTTTGTAGCTAAGTCAAATGGCTATAAGACGGAGGTCAAACTGGCGTAATCGGAACCTATCCCACCCAATGTCACCACGATGGGGAGGTTCTTTCTCTTTAGGGAGGTTAGGCCCAGGGGAGACGTCCCTGGTAACTTGGAGTTTTGAAGAGGCAAAAGTTAAAAGGACAGAGGTAAAGATCCCCCTTCACAAGTCACCACCAAAACAGATAGTCCCGGCTAAACAACCAATAATGAAGTGAAGCCACAAAGGAGAACACCTGCCCGGAACAAAGCAACAACAAACCAATATATGCAAGCTATAATTCAATGGGTTAGTACTTCATAAGACTATCTGATATTTAAATAAGCAATTATGGCAATAAATATTGACGAAGTCAATGTTTGTCAATATAGCAATGTAAATAATATCACTTCCTCAATAGATACTGAAATGACATGGCATTCAATGTAACAAATCAACACACCATCAATTAATGCCTAAATCACCATTCAATTGCTCTTAAAACAAGACGTTGTTGCATAAAGATGAAATATTCTAGGTGTGACGTCAACAACTTAGGGTTAGCAGTTAGTTAGGGTTTCAATTTAGAAAAGAGTTTGAAAGTTGTTTGATCACTTTCACTTCAACGCTGGAGGTCTAAGATCAGTGCCTTTGGGCTAATAGAGTCAATTTAATAGAGGACGCAAGGGTTGAAGGAGGACGGCTAAGGACTAGAAGGAAAAGTTCTGAAGTACTGCTAAGGCAGGGCCCCAGAATCAAATCCCTAGGGGAGAAAGGCTCACTCCGGTGTTGCTAAAGCAAGGCCTCATGCTCTCTCCTCCTTCCTTAGGTTAACTTGGCAAAAACGGCTAGCATAAAAGATAAATCAAGACAAGAGAGTGTAGTGAGGGAGAGTGTTGCTACAGCAAGGCTCTATCACTAAACCCTAGAAGAAAAACGGCCCTAGGTGTAGAAAACCTAGGCCTGGGACATCCCCTCCTTCTTGACTTCTGGAAAGTACGGCTAGCTCAGGGAGAAGAAGAAATGAGAGTGTAGCTATGGCTAGGCTCTTTCTTCCTTCTTCAATGGCTGAAAATTTCTCTTTTAGGGGACATGAG
>ML814319.1:133555-176169 GCA_009831015.1 Picea engelmannii | reverse complement strand
CATGGATGGATTCAAAACACACATAGTCTAGAATTGCAAATTTAAGATGCAAAGATTGAAGTTTACAATTGTAGGGAATTTCACAAAGAGATTTGTCTCATTTTCTTATTAGAATACACGTTGGGAAGAGGGGTGCAATGAGTGCCCCTTATCCCATGCCTGAATAAAACCAAGCCAAGCCTTATTTATACAAACATGAGCATAAATGCCAATTGATCTTGTTATAACTTGCTCTTCAATTTCAAGAAAGATTATCACATACCATATGTTATTGTAGTTCCATGTGCTTGAGTGGATTTTTTTAGATTGCAACAACTTGATATTGTTTTCCCACTAAAATCTTGTAAGAAAATCCAAGGGATATTTTTCGACATTCATGGATGGCATCCCTAGTAAACACATCGGCGTAGGCTAGTGCACCTCACCCAGAGGAATTCAAACCAAACACCTATCGGCACTAAACTAGCCAAAAGTTCAGTGACATTGGCAACAACCGATTGAGTTGACCCCTCGGGCTCAATGAATTCATATGATAACTAAGATTAATGATGTGGATATATTGCCAAACACTTGAGTTTGGGTTTTTAGTTAAGGATATTGTATCCCCCATTTCTAGGGATAACTAAGGAGATGATGTCTCGAGGCCCTCGGGTTGCAGACATGGAGTGTCGAGGGATGGATTGACTTGTGATGTCCACTTACACAGATGAAGACCCGCTTCACCATCATACTTCCCTGATTCATCATGATGGCATTCACCACATCAGCCTGTTTCCAGAAGACAGTGAGTCTTGCTCCGTGAGGTACAAGTTAGGTATTGTGGTAAGTGTCACTTTAATACTTGAGGCATTTGAATATGTTGCTTTTAAAGTTGCGCTTGATTATAGAACGTATGCTTGGAAATTATGCTCATTTCTCTATTTCATCTTAGTGGTTGACATTATGCCCTAGTAAGTGATTACCCTAGGGGAAAAGTTTACTACTGGGAGGTCTCCTTGATGAGTCATTGTACCATCCTCAATCATACTTGTCACTTTCCACACTTCTTCCTTTTCATTCCCCCACCTTTTGGGATTTTCGATTGTATTGACCCAAGAAGGGATTGTACCTCATTTCATGGGAAGAAGGGGCTGAAGGCACGGAGGGAAATGTAGCCAGCAAAAGATAAAAGCCAAAATTATAACCTTCTAGATGCTCGCCCAAAAGAGGTCTTGAGAACAATGAAATGTTTCTCCTAAAAGAACTTGAAGATCTGCAAAAGCAAATTCGCATTATATAGGTGTCTCGCTTGTTGAGGTGTGTACGCTTATGTGGTGTCCCTTTATTTCCATGCATATGGCACTTTGTGTACCTCTAGCTTCAAGTGACGTTGCAATACTCTTTTCTTTCCATGTCTTATAGTACCCAATTGTTGTGGACTTTAATTAATTAATGGCAAATAAATGGGCTTGGAAAAAGGTTGCATTGAAAACGAAGGTGCAACACACCCTCTACAAAGGCACTCATAAATGAGACAATACGAACCCTTGTATGTCATGAACCCCATGCCCAAAAGTTTTACCCCAATCCATTTCATCTTCTTTACATGACTTAGAGAGGGTCCCCCTAAGAAACACTCCTTGACTTGAGGAATGACTCACCCAATAGGTCACCATGACAACCCTCCCATACCTAAACTTAGCAAGTTGCATAGGATCTTTGAGCACTTGTTCAATTCGAAAAAGGTAGTTTTGATGCACATGTTTAGGTGGATCATGTATTAAATGTGTGATTTTACTTGCCATGATACATTTGACTTGAGACCCTTGGAGGGCGCATTCATTTGTCTTTGGAGGACCTTGCTTGATGGATGTCTTTGGAGGAACATGTTAGAATATAGAGGATTGTGCTTGTTTAACCATTGACGATACCCTCGTCACCCAACCACAGGCCGAAGCCACCCTCCGAGCACCTTGACCTTGACCGAGAAGAGAATCCTGGTAGCAATCAATAGCCAAGAGAGGCTAAATGCACCAAGCAAGAGAATAGAAACTAAACTGAACAAATGATCCCACCTAGAAGCTAGCGCACCACTTTCCCAGCTCTCCCAGAAAACTTGTGCACCAAACGTTGTTGCCTGCAACTGCTTGCGCAGATTTAGCTCTTACTGCAATTACTGAGATGTGAAATAATGAAACTAGCGCCATGTATTTATAGTGGACTGGCCAGTCTAACTGGGCCCGACTTCTCCTTCTGGGTATCAATAAATTCAATTTAAATATATTTGTTCAGCCGACAACTTGTCTAGGGTTTCCTTTAATTCTTTGCTTCCTTCCAGAGGAATATCCTAACATTCTAGTCTTGTCATAGGTCACAGTAGAGGTTCATACCTCCCGAAGCTACCATAATATTAACAGAACAAGCCTAGCTTGGGTCTTGATTGGGGCTTGAAGCCCACAAAGTGGACACCATGACCCACACCTTGGGAGCTAACAGATGGTGGACATTGCCTTTGGAGGCAAGAGAAGGCACCTTGGACGATGAGACCTAGCCCAACGTTTGGCCTTGGAAGGTCAAAACGTACTCTTCTAGAGCTTGACATAAATTTTGGGGCTAGGGTTTGGTGATGGTGGAGATGACTTGATGGAGTATTGGCATGCTTTGATGAGGAGGATCCCTTGTGCAATGGCACATGGTCTTTGGAGGCCCAACGTCTTCTCCAAACACTTCAACAACTTGCTAAAGATGTCAAGACGTCACCTTATTAGGGTGTCACGTCACCTTTAGGGTTTTATTTTTGTGTAAAAATCAAATTATTGTTGTAAAGGGGAAAAGTAAAGGATTTTGGCCTCCTTATTTTGTGTTTTATCCTAATTAAGTCGACAAACTTAATTTACATGACCTAGTATAAATAAAGGCCATTTAACAATTCATTAGGAGAACTCACTCTCTCTTGAGTGAGAGACTTGGCTGAAATTTTCGCCCCTCTTGGGAAAATTGCACATCTCTCCCTTTGATTCTCTTGTAATGGTATAACTTGTCTATTGGAGGAAAAGGTGGTTCGTTGATCCAGGTGGATATTGGTGGCCACCCACCTATTCCAATTGGCTCGTCTTGACAGTTTTTAGTTCGACACGTTTCTCTATATTGATGACATTTCTTTGTAATTGTGGGTTCTTGATCCAAGTGGATATCAGTGGCCACCCACCTTTTCCAACTGGCTCAAAACAATTTTCTGACATTTTTGGCAATTTACTATTTTTAACAGTTTTAACTTTCGGGGCCATTTTGAGGGCCTAAATGAAGGTTTTTCAGGATCAAGCTTCTCATTGATAGTCAAAGGCATCATTGAACCCCCAAAATGAATCTCCTCGACGATACCTTTCCAACGGGCTATCATACGTCGAAAACGGAGATCGTATGCAAAAGTTACGACCCCAGGAAGTTGATGTACTAACTTACCCAAACGGGGCCCACGTGAGTTTTGGCGTTTCATGTCCTAGGGTTAGGTTTTTTAATGTCTAGGGTTTTGGGCATTCTTGTTTATTGTAAAAAGGCCTTCAGAGCCTCATTGTAATCATCTTCTTGCGAATGAGCGCAACCGTGACATCTCTTCTCAGAGATAAGCTGCCACCATTCCAGCAAGCTTGTTTCCGCTGCATTTTACAGTTTCAACTTATTTCCTTATTCAATAGAAAACTAGTTTTATTGTATCTTTGTTATTTGGTGTTAAGCACCTGTTAATAATCTGTAGTCATTTTGTTCTACTCATAAAATCTGGATCAGTTATGCACTTATGGGGTTGTCCTGAATCCCTACACAGCATCCAAGTGGATATTGGTAGTCACCCACCTATTCCAACTAGCTTATTTTGGAAGTTTTCGTATCAGTACATCTTTTTCTACTTCCAAGGTCATTTTGGGGCCCGAAACTGTGTTGTTTTGGCTTGCCACAGTTAAATTGTAGACAAAGTCAAGGTTTGATGGCATAATGTGTGTTTCTCGAAAAGACCATTCCAACGAGCTATCACACGCCTAAAACGGAGGTCGTATGATGCAGGAGCATCTCTCCATGCAGCCGGCCGGCCAGCCAGCCACGTCAGCGCGCATTCAAAGGCTGAAGAGAGGCACAGCCTCATTTTGAATTTGAAATTCAATGTAATTTAATGTCTTAGGCTGGTGAGCCATAGAAGCCATGCCTTTGCGCAGGCTGTAGATAAGATAGGCATTTAATGTGTATGGCTGAGATCTAGATCCGATTCTGGGACTAGACAGCCCATTCATTGTAATTGATTGTAATTAATTAGAGTAGGTGAACCTGGAGGAATGAGCCCTCAGGTAAAAGAGATTTTCATATCTCATTTTGAGTTAGTTTGGTAGAGTTGAGGAGAGCCGAGAGAGAGCTCGAGAACACTTTGTAAAATACAGGCATTTGCCATTTTAATATAACAAAGCAGTTTTTCCTACATTTATGTCTTATATGCATGTCTGTGTGTGTTCTTTATATATGTTGTGAATGTATGTTATGTGGATGCATTCTGTAGGAGTTGTGTTTGAATTCAGATTAAGGGTCTTTGAGGTTTCATGTCAAGAAGGCATGACAGAGTGTTGCAGACTCTGAATACCGGTGCATGAGTGCACTTCTGAACTCTGAGGAGTCAGACAGAGACGTGTTGAGGCACAGGATTGAGATTAACAACTCAGGAGGAAGACCTCAAGGTTGTTAAACACCTTGGAGGCAAGGCTGTGTATCTGAGACACAGTTGCAGACAGAATTCTACTGGGAATTATGTGAGAGCTCTGCCAAGTGGGCATTGAGCGTATGCACAAAGGTGCATTGAGAGGAACTCTGTTGAGAGTTGGAGAAGACCAGAATCACTGAGGATTCTAAGGAGCTCTGTCAGGTGGGCATTGAGCGGAGTGTATGAGTGCACAAGGAAGACAGAACTGTTAACGTTCTGTGGGGAAAGGAACTCTGCCAGAGGGGCATAGAGGTGTTGTGCAGACGGCACAGGAGAAGAGACTCCGCCAGGAGGACGTTGAGAAAGCGTGCAAGCGGGCACAATAGAGGAAAGATCTCTTTGAGCTCTGGAGTTCGAGGAAAGGTCCACTGAGGGACTCTTGCTGGGTTACTGAATACCCGGAAACTCAGCCAGAGGAGGCTTAAGCAGAAGGATAGCCAGGAAGGCGTCCATTTTATTCTCCGTCTGAGGGAGAAGAAGGACAAAAATCCCCCAAGGGTCTGAGTACTCGTAGAAGCTCAGGAGGAGTAGGCGTTTGTACACGCGCAGCGAGACTCAACGTCGAGGAGCTCGCAGAGAAGAAAGACAGTAAAGGTCGAGGCCTTTAAAACCTTGGAAATTCTCCCAAGGCAGGACGAAAGCACAAGGAGGCTCTGGTGAGAGCACAACAGCCGTTGGATCGGCAGGAGAACAGATCTGGATCGTTGAGGAGTTCACGTCCAGGAGGAGCTCAGAGAAGCCATAGAAGGGGGAGACCGACAGCCGTCGGATCTCGTGAGGGAAATCCCGACAGTCGTAGGATCAGGAAAAGTTGCGCGGAGAGTAGCCTCTGAAGGAGCGTGCGCAGAGGAGATTTGATCTGGGCCGTTGGGTCTGGGACAGATTCCCGTCAGCTGTTAGATCTCGGGAAGTTGCGTAGGGTTTAAGTCCCAGCGAGCAAAGGAGAAGAACCCGGAGGGGACATCGGGACAAGAGCCATCGGAAAATCGGAGTTCTCGATGTCATGAGAACTGGGACTTCGAAAGTCTCGAAATCCCGAGAGTAAATCTGAGTCGTTCGTCTGAAGAGGGGCACGTGTCACGCGATCGTCCATATCGGAGATCCGGGGCACCAGGCATCGACAAGGCGTCGGGACGCTTGAAGTCGAAAACCCGAAAAGGAATCTGGGTCATCCATCTGGAGGACAGGTGGCAAAGAATCGGGCGTCGTCGGCATTTTATCCATCGGGATATCGGAGATCCCAAGGACGAGAGTTTCGTGCACTTTGAAATCGCGATACACGATACCCCGATGAGTGGGGGCCAACTGTCAACGCAGCAGAGGAGGAGGACAGAGCTGTAGTGGAGGCCAGTTGTCAGTGATCGGGAGGAAGTCGGGGATCAGCACATCGAGAATCCCATAAGCGTATGCACTTTAGCACCGTAAACCCCGAAATCCCGACGAGTAGGGTCGTGATCACGAGTGTTGGCCACATGAGCCAAGAGCTGAGCCGGAAGGGCTAGCGCGTAGAGAAAAGCACTCGTCGGAGAATCGGAAATCGGGAGTTGGAGAATACAGTGACTCTTGAGCACGGGGATTACGAAACCCCGATGACCTGAGATTCAGTCAGGGAGAGATCGCGGTTAATGTGTAGAAGGTCGTGCGTGTAGAAAAGGACCTGTGGATCGGGTATTTACATAGTGATTCCGAAGGAAATCTAAGGAGCAAATTTCGGCTTGAAGAAGGAAATCTGAACGATCCTGAGAGTGGGTGAGTCGAGGACCAACCTCGCCTGCATCAAGTGGTATCAGAGCGAGTTCTTGTCTGTATATTTCAGGCAAGGGAGAAAAGAGGAGGTAGAAGAAGACAGAGTTGTTGAGGACTCTGTAATGATTGTTTGTAGGTAGGCAGCAATCAAGGAGACGGTCAGCAGGACTGTGAGAAGATGAAGCTGGAACACTCAAGAATGCAGAGTGACAGCAGCAGATCTGTCAGAGAGGCAGATAGATACAGCAAAACGGCTACTGAAGGCCATAGAAAGAAGAGCAAGGCAAAAAGGCTTGTCGAATGGGATGAAGAAGAGACTAGAAAGCTCTATGAATTAAAAGTAGACATAGAGAAGCTCGAACTGCGGATGCGACAGGATAGGAGGATGAGACGAATGTGAAATTTGCCCATGAAGAAGGCAAAGGCAAAATGGTCAGTCAGGGAGCTGATGGTCAAAAGACAGCGCAGGCTGTTAAAGAGATGGCTGAGGTATGATGAAAACCTCAAGGCCACAGAGGAAGAGATGATTTGTCACTGTTGGCCAGAGACTGGGAGGAGTCTCGATGATTGGGATGATGAAGAGGATGAATTGGGATCGTCGGAGGATCTCAAGGACTGCCAGGAGGGCAGAGAAGAAAAAATTCTAGATTGCCAAGAGGGCAACGAGTTGAGATCAGCCGAGGACCTCACAGACTGTCGTGAGGATAGCCAAGGAATTTCAATTTGCTAGTTGGGCAATGATCAGAGATTATCAGAGCGGGATCTCATAGACTGTCAGGAGGGTAGTGGAAGGTTTCCAAATTGCCAGATGGGCAAGGGAATATAGATGAGATCGACTGAAGATCTCATGGACTGTCAGGAGGACAGTGAGGAAACTTTGCATTGCCAGCTGGGCAATGAAAGGAGACTAGATGAGGATCTCGGAGACTGCCAGGAGGGTAGTGGAAGCATCGAAGACTGCCAGGAGGGCAGCGAAAGCGTGTCGAACTGCCAGGTGGGCAGGAATGAGAATGCGAGACCATCTGAAGGTCTCATGGACTCAGAGGAGAGTTCGATTCAACAAGGAGTGTTGATGAAGGTGGGATCGATTGATCTCGTAGTCTGCCAGGAGGACAGCAAAAACATCCCATATTACCAGGTGGGCAGGGATGAGCAGATGAGACTGTCTGAGGATCTCAGAAACTCAGAAGTGAGTTGGAATTAGCCAGAGGAGCTGACAGAGCATATGAGCTCGCAAGGAGATCAACAGGTGCAGCTGACAGAGGGGAAAGATCAGAATGATATTCTGATGATTGGGGGAATACAAGTATTCCTGCCATTTTCCCAGGAGGAGGCAGATAGTTGTGTTGCAGGTGCAACAATAGAACAGTCACAGAGGATGATGACTGTCGAAGAAGAAAAATTGGAGCAGACTTTGAAATCTGCCCAAGCAGAAGCGGAAGAAGAGAGTGAGCATTCTGAGGAATGGCTCAACGCAGTCAGCACTGAAGCTGAAGAGACTGCAATAGGGGAGTTTGCAGCAGAAGATGAAGAAGATGGTGAGCATTCTTAGGAATGGCTTGATATTTTCAGTCGAGAAGTTGAAAACACTGCAGCACGAGAGCTTGCAGCAGCAGATGAAGAAGAGACAGACAGCATATGTTTTGTTGATCTGTGGGATCAACTAGAAGCCCTGGAGGAAAGGATAAAAGTGCAGGGCGTGCACATCCAACAGGTGAAGTTGGAAACTGATCAAGAAGGCATGGGGGATCATAGCGATCTTCCCGACGACCAAATTTTTTTTCAGCTGAGGAGACTGCAAGAACAGAGCCAGCCATGGCAGCAGCTGGACGAGGTGATCATGGAGATCATGGAGCTGATGTTGAAGTCAGCAGACACTGCCAGCGGAGAGCAGCTGAGCAGAAGCAACAACGCAGCGGAAGCAGGAGCAGCAGCAGAACGAAGCGGATGAACAGCTCCAAAGATTTGTTTGGGATCCAGGAGGATTTCCAACAACTACAAAGGAGAAGCTCATGAACAGGAGCTCATGATTTTTGCAGCTGTGGAGTGTGATGCAGGAGCATCTCTCCATGCAGCCAGCCAGCCATCCAACCACATCAGCGTGCATTCAAAGGCTGAAGAGAGGCGCAGCCTCATTTTGAATTTGAAATTCAATGTAATTTAATGTCTTAGGCTGGTGAGCCATAGAAGCCATGCCTTTGCGCAGGCTGTAGATAAGATAGGCATTTAATGTGTATGGCTGAGATCTAGATCCGATTCTGGGACTAGACAGCCCATTCATTGTAATTGATTGTAATTAATTAGAGTAGGTGAACCTGGAGGAATGAGCCCTCAGGTAAAAGAGATTTTCATATCTCATTTTGAGTTAGTCTGGTAGAGTTGAGGAGAGCCGAGAGAGAGCTCGAGAACACTTTGTAAAATACAGGCATTTGCCATTTTAATATAACAGAGCAGTTTTTCCTGCATTTCTGTCTTATATGCATGTCTGTGTGTGTTCTTTATATATGTTGTGAATGTATGTTATGTGGATGCATTCTGCAGGAGTCGTGTTTGAATTCAGATTGAGGGTCTTTGAGGTTTCATGTCAAGAGGACATGACAGAGTGTTGCAGACTCTGAATACCGGTGCATGAGTGCACTTCTGAACTCTGAGGAGTCAGACAAAGACGTGACGAGGCACAGGATTGAGATTAACAACTCAGGAGGAAGACCTCAAGGTTGTTGAACACCTTGGAGGCAAGGTTGTGTATCTGAGACACAGTTGCAGACATAATTCTACTGGGAATTCTGTGAGAGCTCTGCCAAGTGGGCATTGAGCGTATGCACAGAGGTGCATTGAGAGGAACTTTGCTGAGAGTTGGAGAAGACCAGAATCACTGAGGATTCTGAGGAGCTCTGTCAGGTGGGCATTGAGCGGAGTGTATGAGTGCACAAGGAAGACAGAACTGTTAACATTCTGTGGGGAAAGGAACTCTGCCAGAGGGGCATAGAGGTATTGTGCAGACGGTACAGGAGAAGAGACTCCGCCAAAAGGACGTTGAGAAAGCGTGCAAGCGGGCACAATAGAGGAAAGATCTCTTTGAGTTCTGGAGTTCGAGGAAAGGTCCACTGAGGGACTCTTGTTGGGTTACTGAATACCCGGAAACTCAGCCAGAGGAGGCTTAAGCAGAAGGATAGCCAGGAAGGCGTCCGTTTTATTCTCCATCCGAGGGAGAAGAAGGACAAAAATCCCCCAAGGGGTCTAAGTACTCGTAGAATCTCAGGAGGAGTAGGCGTTTGTACACGCGCAGCGAGACTCAACATCGAGGAGCTCGTAGAGAAGAAAGACAGTAAAGGTCGAGGCCTTTAAAACCTTGGAAATTCTCCCAACGCAGGACGAAAGCACAAGGAGGCTCTGGTGAGAGCACAACAGTCGTTGGATCGGCAAGAGAACAAATCTGGATCGTTGAGGAGTTCACGTCTAGGAGGAGCTCGGATAAGCCATAGAAGGGGGAGACCGACAGCCGTCAGATCTCGTGAGGGAAATCCCGACATCCATAGGATCGAGAAAAGTTGCGTGGAGAGTAGCCTCTAAAGGAGCGTGCGTAGAGGAGATTTGATCTGGGTCGTTGGGTCTGGGACAGATTCCCGTCAGTTGTTAGATCTCGGGAAGTTGCACAGGGTTTAAGTCCCAACGAGCAGAGGAGAAGAACCCGAAGGAGACATCGGGACAAGAGCCATCGGGAAATCGAAGTTCTCGATGTCATGAGAACTGGGACTTCGAAAGTTTCAAAATCCTGAGAGTAAATCTGAGTCGTTCGTCTGAAGAGGGGCACGTGTCACGCGATCGTCCGTATCAGAGATCCTGGGCACCAGGCATCGACAAGGCATCGGGACGCTTGAAGTCGAAAACCTGAAAAGGAATCTGGGTCGTCCATCTGGAGGACAGGTGGCAAAGAATCGGGCGTCGTCGGCATTTTATCCATCGGGATATCGGAGATCCCAGGGACGAGAGTTTCGTGCACTTTGAAATCGCGATACGCGATACCCCGATGAGTGGGGGCCAACTGTCAGCGCAGCAGATGAGGAGGACAAAGTTGTAGTGGAGGCCAGCTGTCAGTGATCAGGAGGAAGTCGGGGATCGACACATTGAGAATCCCATAAGCATATGCACTTTAGCACCGTAAACCCCGAAATCCCGACGGGTAGGGTCGTGATCATGAGTGTTGGCCACATGAGCCAAGAGATGAGCCGGAAGGGCTAGCGCGTAGAGAAAAGCGCTCGTCGGAGAATCGGAAATCGGGAGTTGGAGAATACAGTGACTCTTGAGCACGGGGATTACGAAACCCCGATGACCTGAGATTCAATCAGGGAGAGATCACGGTTAATGTGTAGAAGGCCGTGCGTGTAGAAAAGGACCTGTGGATCGGGTATTTACATAGTGATTCCGAAGGGAATCTAAGGAGCAAATTTCGGCTCGAAGAAGGAAATCTGAACGATCCTGAGACCGGGTGAGTCGAGGACCAACCTCGCCTGCATCATCGTATGCAAAAGTTACGACCCCAGGGAGTTGAGGTACCAACTTACCCATCGAGGCCCACATAACTTTTGGTGTTTCATCTCCTAGGGTTAGGTTTTTGGACATTTAGGGTTTTGGAATTCATGAGTAATATTAAAAAAGGCCTCTGGAGCCTCATTGTAATCATTCTACTCAGACGAATGCACATAGCAGCCACATCTCTTCTCAGAGATAGCTACCACCATTCGAGCAAGTTGTCTCAGTTCTGTAGTTTTATAGTTTCAACCTATTTTATTTATTCAATAGAAGTTATTGTTCACTGAATATATGTTGTTGTTCTCTGTATCTCTATGTTACGGCATTCAATCTGTTATTCATTTCATTCCGCTCATGAATTCAGATCAGTGGTATCAGAGCGGTCTGCTCTTCATTTGTTTTTCTTTGTGCATGTCCCTGACAAGATCTGGGTACAAGAAGTTGGGATTCAAAGTAGTTGAGCCTTTGCAAGATTGATCACGCCGAGCCCGACCACAACTCATGGGGGACGAGAAGGAAGATGATGGAGCATGAGATCCTTTTAAATTGTTGCTCAAGAAATCCCCTGCACGACAAATGAATGAAATGATGGACAAATTTGCACAGATCCTTCGATTGCTGCCCACAGGAGACGCATCTTCATCAAGCGGCCACACAACCCCATTCAAGGTGCAGGTAAATTTTGATATTCAACTATTTGAAGGATTGATAGATGTGGATATCGTAGATAAATGGATGAATCTACTCGAAGGGTATTTTTCGTTCCACAATTTTTCCGATAGGGAAAAGATTACTTTTGCACTACTCAAAGTCGTCCCCCATGTTAAGGACTGGTGGGATATGTACTCTGATCAAAGGGCCACAAAGGAATCTACAATATTTGTGGTCACCCCAACATAGGATTCCTTAAGGGATGTCATTAAAGAACAGTACTACCATGTTGGAATCTATGAGGACTAGTACACGAGATGGACCATGTTGCGTCAGGAAAAGAACCAAACAGTACCATATTTCACCAATATTTTCCATACTCTGTGCACCAAATTGGGTATCAAAGACTCTGAATGACATATGGTTCTCAAACACAGTGGCTGACTGTATAGATATAGTCAAATGGAAATGGAATTTTTGGACATTGCATCATTAGGTGTGGCTTATAGATATGTTGTCAAGATTGAGCATAAATTTAAGCAGAAGAGGTGAGACTTTGGATCTGCAAATTCCTCACAGTCAAAGCAGGGCAAAGGTGGTCCCAACCCACCAAATAAGGGACAGGGCAAAGATGGTTGCTATCTGAACAACCAGTCCAAGCCACAACTAAGAAGGGTAATGAGAAGTCGAAGAAGGACATGAGAAAGTGGTGTGAATACCTTAAAATTCCTTGGCACAACACAGAAGAATATCACTCCAAGCAGTCACTGGTGGTCGAGTTGAAAGCTTTGGAACCAGAGGCAAATTTTGACTCTGAATCAAATCCAGAAAGTGGGAAGCAGATCATCGATGTTGAACCCAGTGCCACTGTCGCTACCCCCAAAGTCTAGCCAAGCAAACCAGAAGAGCTAGAGGAAGGGGAATGCCTCTTTCACTCACAAATGTGGGTAAAGGGGGCTCCACTTCATTTCATTGTGAATAGCGGCAGTCAGAAGAACCTGATCTCAGCAAAGGTTGTCAAGCGGCTGGACCTACCAATAACACCGCACCCGCAACCCTACACCATTGGTTGGCTTCGCCAAGGAAGAGATCTTCGCGTCAGCCAACAATGTCGGCTTCCCTACAGCATCAAGCCCTTCAAAGATGAGGTATTGTGTGATATTATTCCCCTTGAAGTTTGTGATGTTCTTTTAGGCCAACCATATTTGTGGAAGCGACATGATGTGTATGAGTCTAGACCCCGCAGTGTTATTATTACTTTGGGTAGACAATTGTACAGGATCCAAGAGGTAGCGCCACCTACTATTATTTCTCTAATCTCTACTAAGCAATGTAATAAGGTCATTTCACAGATCGGGAAGTTCGTCTTCTTTGTGATCCATGCTCGCAGTAAGAAGAAGGTCGTCGCCACATTTGTGACCTCTACACAAAGCCTCTCTTTGCAGCAGAAGTAAGTGGACGAGATTGTGGAAGAGTACATAGACATCTTCTCTTCACTGATCGGGGTACCAACACACTGCCAAGTCAAGCATCCAATTGATATAACCCTCAATGCACCTCTACCTAATGGACCAGTCTATCATCACTCGTTGATGGAAAATGATGAAATCAAGCGCCAAATCCAAGAGTTGCTTCAAAAGGGGCACATCTGACCCAACTCCTCCCCTTGCGAAAGCCCAATTGTACTGGTGCATAAGAAAGGCGGGACCTGGTGGCTCTGCATTGATTATAGAGCATTAAACAAAATCGCAGTCAGGAACTGGTACCCAATTCCATGAATTCATGACCTTCTTGACCAACTCAAGGAGGCAAAGTTCTTTAGCAAGATTGACCTAAAGTATCGCTACCACAAAGTTCCCATCGAACTGACTGATGTATGGAAGACAACTTTCAAATCTAAAGAAGCTCTCTTCAAATGGTTGGTCATGCCCTTTGGATTAACAAATGCACCAACAACTTTCATGAGATTGATGGATGATGTGTTGAGACCTTTCACCAACACTTTTGTGGTGGTATATCTAGATGACATCCTCATCTTCAGCAGAACTTGGGAGGAGCACATGCAGCATATTCAACAAGTTTTGAGCACTTTACGACAACACAAGCTATATGCCAACTTGGAAAAATGCTCAATTGGCATGAACATGGTCCAATACTTGGGCTACATTGTTGATGAGCATGGGGTACATGTGGATCCAGCTAAGATCCAAGTCATTCATGACTGGCCAGGCCCGACCACACTAATCGAGCTTTGGAGCTTCTTGGGACTTGCCAACTTCTACCGAAGGTTCATGTTGGGATTCTCCCATACTGCATGGGCCCTCAGCCAAGTAACCAAGGGCAATGGAAAGGAAAAGTTCGCATGGGGGAAGGCACAACAACAAGTATTTGATGATCTGAAGCATCGCTTGTGCTCAGGTCCAGTACTCTCCTTACCCAATTTGCAACAATCGTTCGAGATTGAGACCGATGCCTCTGACTATGTTGTAGGCACAGTTCTCACTCAGCATGGTCATCTAGTAGCATACCATAGTGAGACACTCTCAGATACCGTTCAGAAATACCCCACCAATGACAAGGAAATGTATTCCATTGTCCAAGCCTGTCATTAATGGAAACATTACATTCTGGGAAAGGAGACAATCATTCACACTAATCACAAGCCTTTGCAGTTCATACAGACATAGGGGAAGTTGCATAACGACCGCCATCAAAAGTGGTCCACATACCTGCAACAGTTCCATCTCAACATCGAGTATAAGACAAGGACCACAAATCATGTCGTTGACTGCCTCATTCGCCCTCCCATTGTTGCACTCACCCATAGTGCTCCATTCTCGTGGGCATGAGGCATTAGAGTGGCCCTAAGTTTATCAGTGTGACCCTAACATCACCACCACCTATCAGCTCATGGGTACATGCGCGAATATCACCGATTTTCACATCCAGGATGGAATATTATGCCATCTTGGCCACCTCTATGTTCCCACAAGTGAGCGTGCAAAGCTGATTTGGAAGGCTCACTACATTCGGATTGCAAGACATTTTGGCATGGAGAAAATTATGGTCGTTCTACAGAAACATTTTTATTGGCCAAAACTTGGACAGGACATCAACAAGTGTATTATATCTTGCACTGCATGTGACATTGCCAAGTTAGTCATCAAGAAGCAAGGCTTATACACCCCTCTTCCTACTCCTGAGAGGCCTTGGGAATCCATCTCGATGGATTACATGTCTGACCTTTTGTCCACTAGGCACATAAATGATTGTGTGTTTGTGGTGGTTGATTGGTTTTCGAAGATGGCCATTCTCACAGCCTACAAGAAGAGCATCACAGCAACAAATATTGCCAAGCTCTTCTTCAAATGGGTGTGGGTGAATTTTGGGATACCATGGACCATTACCTCAGATCGGGATAGTAGGTTCCTCAACACATTTTGCTCGAGTACCTGATCATTGCTGGACACCAAGCTCACTAAATCCACTGCTTTCCATCCCCAAACCGATGGCCAAATAGAGGTCATCAATCGGATGATTGTGCACATCTTGCGCATGTATAACTCTAAGCATCTGCGTACATGGGATGAGATTTTTCCCTATGTTCAACACAGCTACAACATGGCTCTCCATAACTCCACCAACCATGGTCCATTTTAGGTGGGGCTGAGATTCCAACCCTTGGGTCCCATTTATGTTGCACTACCTCTTGTAACCACACAGGCAAAATCTTCCCATGTTCAGTCTAAGGCCAATAAAGCTACTGGATTCATTGAGCGAATTCAACACATCCGCGAACAGGTCCATCAGATTTTGCAGAAAGCCAATGCTAAGTACAAGCAACGCCATGATCAACACCAAGCACCGCACCATTTTTAGGTGGGAGACAAGGTCTGGTTACATTTGCAGAAAGAACGACTTACAGGGCCCCATCGGAAGCTCCATCCACTTCTCTATGGGCCTTACACTATCACTGTAACGCTCCCCGGCCTTCATCCAACCCGCTGGTCGGGCAGACGCTACTATGCGGAAGAACAATCTCATACTTATTTATATATATAACATGAATTTAATCAAATGAAACACATTTAACTCAGAGTAGGCACAAGATTATTGTTAATATGCAGATTTAATGGACTTAACAGTAATTCATGATTACAACGGAATACATAATAATTATAAGCAACACAGGCATGCAAAACATAATTAAAGCAGAAGCTTATACTTATCTTTGAAACTGTGGTAATTCCACCAATCATGTGCAGGCCTTCCACGAACGTCCCAGCCTTAGACCACGCTGCTCATCACTCTCCGCAGTAGGTCACCCCCGAGCTGGGACTAAGCTCCACCCAAGGTAAGGAATCCTAGGCTAGGCTGGGGTTACAAGGAAAACTGCACAAAATCACTGGAAGGATTCTTCCTAGGATGGGATTCTTCCTAGGATGCCTTCTTACGCCCACTACTCACAGACTCTCATTCCCCACATGCATGTTCCGCCCGGGAGTATACACCTTCACAAGCACAGTCCATCGGTGCTTCTCCTCCCTCTTTGGGTCTCGGCAATAGGCTGAATCAAGAAGTCTCAGAGCTCTGTAGTTGGTGTTGGACTCTCTCTGGGAGAAAACCACTTCCCAACAAACTCTCTCTCTCTCTTGGAGAGAGTTGCTCGCAGGCCTGACAACCTGTCGCTTCCAACAACAATCACCTCCCTCACCTAGAGAGAGGTTACACACAGGCTCAGCATGAACTTACACTGACCAGCAAGCCAGGCGCAGTCCAGCACTTCGTGGCCACAACAGTCAACTGGGAAAACAGACACGGGCTTCCCAAACAGGTGACAAACACGTACTTCAACCCAACCAGGGTCAACAATTACTGGATAGACTCGTGGTTATGGTTTCAGGACTGTGCAAGATGTACAGAGATCCCACACATAGGCTCGACAGTTCAGAACAGAGGGTGTATCAGCTTTCTTCAAAACAAACACAGACCTTTCCCCCAGTTTCAGAGTTGTGTGAGGGTATTCTTGCAGAGGTCAGACGAGATTCACGTTTAGACGGTCGATGGTGGAAAATGGAGGAGGAACCTACGCAGCAGTCGATAGGAATGGAAGCAGAACCCCCAACATGACTCATTTCCACAGTTTTAACTGCATGCACTTAGGTTGACACTTGTCACCCATGAAGCTGCATGTGCTTCATAGCATGTGTTCCCTTTTGCACATGTTCTCCTTCTAGGAACTTAGTATAAAACATACATTTCACATGTCTTTTTGGAATAATATTAAAATATTATTCCCAAGGACTTAAGCCCCTTGGCTCAACACTTAGCCACTCTTCCCAACCATCCAGCCCCCAATCCCTTACCCACTATGTGGAAGCTTAGTCCTCCTTCACTCATTCATCATGGTCGGTATGCACACAACGGTGTTTATATTTTTTATTAATGTTATGCATGATTACATATACAAAAGCAGGCTCTCCGGCCTTAACACTTAGGCTCTCCGGCCTAATAACACATAAGCTCACCAGCTTATATATAAACTTGGCTCACCAGCCTATAAAACATAATTACAATTCATGATGCAAGCTTATACTTCATAGACATGATTTACAACAGGGCTCAGCCTTGGGGACATTACAATCCCCTCCCCTTATTTTTGCACTGTCCTTAGTGCAACTTTACACTGCATCTAAAAGCTTTTCAAAATTTTTAAAAAGATGCGGGTACTCTACCTGCATAACATCTTCATGCTCCCATGTCGCGTCCTCAAGATCGTACCAGGTCCACTGGACCTTTACAAGCCCTATAGCTCGATTCCGGAGCTGTTTGTTTTTCCTGTCCAATATGCGGACATGATGCACTTGCAGGACACCTTCTTGTTCCACCTGATTCACATTCCAATCGATAACATGATTAGCATCTGGTATATATTTCTTAAGCAATGAAACATGAAACACATTATGTACAGACATAGATGCAGGTAATGCAAGCATATATGCAACTGGCCCAATCCTTTCCAGGATTTCAAATGGCCCACAAAATCTGGCTGCCAACTTGGCGCAACTTCCCAGCTTCAAGAAACTCCTGTTAGCTTTCACTTTCAGGAAAACATGATCACCCACTTTGAACTCTTTGTGGGTTCTGTTCTTATTAGCATAACTTTTCTGCCTGTCCTGGGCAGCTTTCAACTTCTGCTTAATTTTTATCATTTGGTCCTCCATGTCCTTGAGCAACTCTAGCCCAACTACTGCTCTATCAGCTGGATTATCCCATCTCACTGGAGTATTGCACTTTCTTCCATAAAGTGCTTCAAATGGGCTCATCTTCAATGATGCATGATACCCATTGTTGTAGGCGAATTCTACCAAGTGCAGGTAGTCTTCCCATCTTGATGGTTTGTCCATCACATACATTCTCAGTATGTCTTCTATTACTCTGTTCACCCTCTCTGTCTGTCCATTAGACTCAGGATGATAAGTTGTATTAGAGTTCAGATTCGTTCCAAATCCTTTCTAGAAATTCGAGGTGAATTTTGGGTCTCTGTCAGACACAATCGTTTTAGGAATTCCGTCCAATCGTGCCACTTCCTTTATGAAAATATCAGCCACATCTGCTGCCTTGTGAGTAGTTTTCAGTGGAATAAAATGGGCAGCTTTTGTAAGCTTGTCCACCACCACCATGATCGAATCATGTAGCTTGGTTGTTCTGGGAAATCCCATAATAAAATCCATTGTTACTACTTCCCACTTCCACTCAGGAATGGGTACAGGTTGCAACAACCCTGCTGGGTGCCTATGCTCATCTTTAACTTTCTGGCACTCCATACATCTGGCAATGTATTCAACAATTTCTCTCTTCATACCTGGACAAAAGTAATGGTTCCTAACTGCTGCCACAGTCTTATGATATCCAGGGTGTCCAACATAAGTCATGTTATGCATTTCTCTTAGAATCGCAAGTTTCAAACCTTGGACATTGGGTATATACACTCTGTTTTTGTACAGAAGTATTCCATCAGTTTCCAAGGTGTAATCTTCCTCTTTCTGTGGTCTCTCACTCTGTTGTAGCTTTGCTACCAAGTCTCTGTACTGCAAATATGCATTTGCAACTTCCAAAATTCTATCCTTAATATTAGTCCTGTACATGCTAATGGATGAAGCATGTAAGTTGTGCACCTTTCTTCTGAGTGCATTGACCACCTTGTTTTCCTTTCCTTTGATATGGTTGATATCAAAGTCGTATTCACACAGGAATTCCAACCACCTGCTTTGCCTAGCGTTTAAGGTTGGCTGATCAAACAAATATTTCAGACTATTATGGTCTGTCCTGAGTTCAAACCTCCTTCCCATGAGGTAATGTCTCCATTTCCTCAGAGCGTGAACGATTGTTGCCAACTCCAAATCGTGAGTGGCATAATTCTTTTCGTGCTCTTTCAACTTCCTGAATTCATAACAGATTACAAATCCATTCTAACTGAGAACTCCTCCCAACCCTTCTTTACACGCATCTGTGCACACCACGAAATCCACATTTGGATCTGCAATCCTCAAGATTGGAGCGCTGGTTAACAACTGCTTCAATCACTGGAAACTTTTCTCACACTCTTCAGTCCACTAAAACTTTTTCTCCTTCCTTTGCAAGGAAGTGATAGGGTGAGTTATCTTTGAGAACCCTGCGATAAACCTTATGTAATAACCCGCTAGACCCATAAAGGATCTAACTTCCACCACATTCCTTGGCGCTGACCATTCTCTGATGGGCTCAACCTTCTCAGGATCCATGACGATCCCTTCTTCTGAAATAATGTGCCCCAAGTAATGGATCCGCCTTTTATAAAACAAGCATTTGCTCAACTTGGCATACAGTTGGTGTTCTCTCAACACTTGCAACACCATCCTCAAGTGTTGTTCATGCTCTTCCTCTGACTTGGAATACACCAAAATGTCATACAGGAAGACTATGACAAACTTGTCTAGATAGTCCCTGAATACACCATTCATCAAGCACATAAAAACAACAGGTGCATTTGACAGTCCAAACGGCACCGTTGTGAACTCGTAATGACCATACCTTATTCTAAAGGCGGTCTTGTTAATGTCTTCATCTTTTATTCTTACCTGGTGATATCCCGATCTGAGATCTATCTTCGAAAATATTTTCGCACCTTTCAACTGATCGAAAAGATCGTCGATCCTCGGCAGAGGATACTTGTTCTTGACAGTTACTTTATTCAATTGTTTGAAATCAATGCACAGCCTCAATGTTTTGTCCTCCTTCTTTATGAACAGGACCGGGGCACCCCAAGGTCACACACTTGGGTGAATGTACCCCTTCTTTAGAAGCTCTTCAAGCTGCAATTGCAGCTCCTTCAGCTCTGGCGTGCTCATTCTATAAGGAGCTTTCGACATTGGAGCTCCTCCACGCATCAAGTTTATAGAAAAATCAATATCTCTCTTCGTAGGTAGTCTGGGTACCTCCTGAAATATGTCTTCAAACTCTGTTAGTACCGCATGGTCACTAATCTTGGAGACTTCATCTCTGGATGCTTCCTCCACACGGGCTGTAAACAATTGACGGCCTTTCCTGTAGCACTTTTTCAATTGCATTGCTGAGATTTCTCTAACAACCACAGCTCTAGGAATTCCTTAGACTGTTTTTCGATTCCCCTCCTCATCCAGGCATGTAAATTCCTTGTTACGACAGTCCAGGAAGGCATGGTACTGGTCCAACCAGTCCATCCCAATTAAACAATCATAAGAGCCTAAAGGTAGAATATTCAATTCAACCTTTGTGTTCAATCCCTTCATGTCCACAGGACAGGACTTAACCAACTCAATGACTTTCCTCTTGGTTCCTATAGCCAATTGCACTAACCAAGACTTTTCATGTTTGCTTCTTGATAAATGCAAACTTTCTACCACTCTAGGGTCTACATAACTATGGCTAGCCCCTGAATCAATTAAAATAATAAATGGTTGGTTGTCAATCTTACCTTCCACTTCAATCATGTGCGACTGAAATTCAACTTGCTTGTTGTCCAGGGCCGCATAGATCCTTGGCATTCTACTGCCACTGTCCTCCACTGTTTCAGCTTGTTGAACATTATGGATAGCTCTTGCTTTGCCATTTTTATGCGGACAATCTCTGTTCTTGTGGTTCTCTTTACAGCCCCGACACTGAATGGGAGTCTGTCTCAGCCTTTGTTCTCCCACTTCAACCATTCTCGACTCTCTAAACGATGGATGTCCTTGAGGACTATTTCTGAAAAAGGGAGGTTTGTTTCCCTTCTACCTTTGTTCCTTCTTGAACTTTTTCTGGTCATCCCAAGCCTTCTGAAAGGTAGGCTTTTCTCTTTGTTGTTCATATAATCATTTTTCTCTTCTTATTGTTTCTTCCATAGTCTTAGGATCGTCATATTGAATCTTGTCACCAATGGAAGGTGGCAGTCCACTCATATACCTCTGAATCTTGACAGCCTCATCTTTGATGAATGGAACATACTTCAGTAATTCCAAAAACTTTTGTTCATACTCATCAATGGTCATGTTGCCCAACTTGAGTTCGAAGAACTCCTTCATCTTTCTGTCATAGTATCTTTTAGTCAGGTATTTCCTCTCGAAATACCTCTTGAATTCCTTCCAAGTAATATCTTTCTCTCTAATGTGTTGCACCTGCACAAACTGATCCCACCACATGGATGCTTTTCCTTTTAGTTGATACATCGTAATTATTCCTTTTGCATGAGAGGAATAATTCTATAGTTGGAAATATTTTCTCATGCCAAGCAACCATGTTTCGACATCTTCCTCCTTCTTATGTTCTCCATCAAATGTAGGAGGCTTAATCTTGTTCATCTCCCCTTTCAATTCATCCACCCCATATCTCCTGTGCTTTCTGGTAGGAGATGGGCTTGAACTACTGTGTGCTTCACTACTGGAATGTTTTGGGGAGCGACGACGATGTTCGCTGACACTCCTTGATCTTCCTTTTCTCTCCGGGGTCCTGCGACTCCCTATTTTGCTTGTGTCACTCTCCTTTTCTAATTTACTTTCTATTCTTTCCAGGATCTTCAACATCTTTAAGTTGAATTCACCCTGCCTATCCCTGACTTTCATGAGCTTTCGGCTATCAACTCGGCGAGCCTTGGCATCTCTCTGCAATCCTTCAATAATTTTCATTATATGTCCTTCCTTATCCAATTCTCTTTCGTGCTCATTGGAGTTCGATCCTTCGACTCCCAAGTTGACATCCCTTCCTTCTCTTTCATTCTCTGAATTGGAGGCAATCCGCACCTCTTCCATTTCTATACTCGGCATTGGTTCTCGGCTGTCCTGACACTCGTTGAACTCTGCACACACAACGTGCAGTCAACCGAAGTTTGTCAGGCCTTAAACCCTTAATAAACTTCAACATTCATAAACCAATGTGAATAAGAAAAACGTTTCGAATCCACTAAGTTTTCTAAGCTCTGTTTGGCTCTGCAATTTTCGGGACTTTGGGACTTTGGGCTTCGGGGTTTCGGTCCACGAGGCTCTCATACTTGCTTTTGGGACTTCGGGTTTCGAGGTTTTGGTCCACGAGGCTCTCAACAGTTAAATCCTCGACAGTTCTTTTGTCTTCGAAAATTTTGGGACTTCGGGACTTTGGGTTTCGGGTCTTCGGTACCCAGGAGTTCACGATGCAGTGACACCCAACCTCTTATCACTCCAATCCCCGAATTCTGAAAATTTGATTTCCTTTACCCTCTGGGTCCACAGAGCACAACTGTCTCTATGTGCCCACGTCCCTTCCAAATGAAATCCAATGGTTAGACCTCTCTCAGATCTACGACGCAGATCCTTTCGAAGTTTTCGGGATTTCAGGTTTTCGGTAACCGAGAGTTCGCGATGTAGTGACTCCAAGTCTCTTGTCATTTCAATCCCCGAATTTCAAAATGATCCAATGGTTCAAGTTCCTCTCCTACGATATACGGTGTAGATCGTTTCAGGATTTCAAGTCGGTTCTTCCGTCTTCGAATATTTCGGGACTTTGGGTTTTCAGTAACTGGGGTTTCGCGACTTCTGACAACGAGGGATCTTGCCCTTTGGTTTCCCGAATGCCGAAATGTTGACCGACATCCACGTGTCCCTCCGATAGACGGTCCTCACGATTTCGGGATTTCGCGTACTGTGATTTCCACACTCCTGTGCAGCTCCAAAGGGTTTTAAGCCTTGTGCACGTTCTCAAGATCTAACGGTCGTGAGGGTTCTCCTTTCCTCCCGAACAGGTTCTATGGCTCCAACACTTCTGGTGTGGAGTTCTCTCTCCCTGTGGCCATATACCACACCGGCTACGGTTTTTATAATACCACTAAACCTCCTGAGCTTTTTAATACGGTCAAGTAGCCCGTTGACACTCAGAATACATTCTGAGGTGTGAAATTAGTCCTCCAGACACAATTTCTTCTCAAAACCTCGGTCCAAAGACCGTTGATCCAACCCATTCAGGCTCAGCGTTGAAACTGGGCTCTAATACCAAACTGTAACGCTCCTCCGACCTTCATCCAACCCGCTGGCTAGGGAGACGGTACTGTGCGGAACAACAATCTCATACTTATTTATATATATAACATGAATTTAATCAAATGAAACACATTTAACTCAAAGTAGGCACAAGATTACTGTTAATATGCAAATTTAATGGACTTAACAATAATTCATGATTACAACGGAATACATGATAATTATAAGCAACACAGGCATGCAAAACATAATTAAAGCAGAAGTTGATACTTATCTTTGAAACTGTGGTAATTCCACCGACCACGTGCAGGCCTTCCATGAACCTCCCAGCCTTAGACCACGCTGCTCATCACTCTCAGTAGTAGGTCACCCCCGAGCTGGGACTAAACTCCACCCAAGGTAAGGAATACTAGGCTAGGCTAAGGTTACAGGGAAAACTGCACAGAATCACTAGAAGGATTCTTCCCAGGATGCCCTCTTACGCCCACTACTCAAGGACTCTCATTCCCCACATGCATGTTCCGCCCGGGAGTATACATCTTCACAAGCACAGTCCATCGGTGCTTCTCCTCCCTCTCTGGGGCTCGACAACAGGTCGGATCAGGAAGTCTCAGAGCTCCGTAGTTGGTGGTGGACTCTCTCTGGGAGAAAACCACTTCCCAGCAAACTCTCTCTCTCCTAGAGAGAGCTGCTCACAGGCCTGACAACTTGTCGCTTCCAACAACAATCACCTCCCTCACCTGGAGAGAGGTTACACACAGGCTCAGCACGAACTTACACTGGCCAACAAGCCAGGCGCAGTCCAGCACTGCGTGGCCACAACAGTCAACTGGGAAAACAAACACGGGCTTCCTAAATAGGTGACAGACACATACTTCAACCCAACCAGGCTCAACAATTACTGGATAGACTCACTGTTATGGTTTTGGGACTGTGCAAGGTGTACAAAGATCCCACACACATGCTCGATGGTTCAGAACAGAGGGTGTACCAGCTTTCCCCGAAACAAACACAGACCTTTCCCCCAGTTTTAGAGTTGCGTAAGGGCATTCTTACAGAGGTCAGACGGGATTCACGTTCAGACGGTCGACGGTGGAAAATGGAGGAGGAACCTACACAACAGTCGACGGAAATGGAAGTGGAACCCCCAACATGGTTCATTTCCACAGTTTTAACTGCATGCGCTTGGGTTGACACTTGTCACCCATGAAGTTGCATGTGTTTCATAGCATGAGTTCCCTTTTGCACATGTTCTCCTTCCAGAAACTTAGGATAAAACATACATTTCACATGTCTTTTTGGAATAATATTAAAATATTATTCCTAGGGACTTAAGCCCCTAGGCTCAACACTTAGCCCCTCTTCCCAACCATCCAGCCCCCAATCCATTACCCACTCTGTGGAAGCTTAGTCCTCCTTCACTCATTCATCGTGGTTGGTCTGCACGCAGTGGTGTTTATATTTTTTATTAATGTTATGCATGATTACATATACAAAAGCAGGCTCTCCGGCCTAATAACACATAAGCTCACCAACTTATATATAAACTTGGCTCACCAGCCTATAAAACATAATTACAATTCATGATGCAAGCTTATACTTCACAGACATGATTTACAACAGGGCTCGGCCTTGGGGACATTACAATCACCAAGGTTGTGGGTAGCAACGATTTTGAGCTCAACACTCCACCCTTCCTTAGCTTGCACCCAATGTTCAATGTGGACCTCCTTCGGCGATATTTTCCACCATTATTGGACACCTCGGAGATCGCAGAACAATTGACTCCAACAGATCTCAAGCCTGATTGCATGGAACAACCATCCACTGATCAAATATTGGACACACAGGTCAAGGGCACTCGCCAGCAGAGGATCCATCTTTATCGGGTTGTCAAGGCAGGCTAGCTCCTAAACCGAGGCAAGTGGCTCACCCGGGGCCAAATTTAGTAGAAGTTTCCTCACCTAATGGGGTCACTCAACGCAATGGAGACCATTTCTTCCTAAGGGGGGAGGACTGATCTAGGTGGATACTGGTGGCCACCCACCTATTCCAATTGGCTCATCTTAACATTTTTTAGTTCAACATGTTTCTCTATAATGATGACATTTCTTTATAATTGTGGGTTCTGTACTTTTGGGGCTGTCCTAAAGCCCTACACAACGTCCATGTGGATATTGGTGGCCTCCCACCTATTCCAACTGGCTTATTTTGGAAGTTTTTTGTATCAGTACATCTTGTTGTACTTCCAGGGTCATTTTGGGGCCCTAAACAATGTTTTTTTGGCTTTCTATATTCAAACTATAGACAAAGTTAGAGTTTGATGTCATAATGTGTAGCTCTCGAAAATACCTTTCCAACGGGCTATCACACACCTAAAATGGAGGTCGTGTGCAAAAGTTACGACACCGGGGAGTTGAGGTACCAACTTACCCATCGGGGCCCACATAACTTTTGTCGTTTCATCTCCTAGGGTTAGGTTTTTGGATGTCTAGGGTTTTGGAATTCATGAGTAATGTTAAAAAGGTCTCTGGAGCCTCATTGTAATCATTCTGCTCAGACGTATGCGTGTAGCAACCACATCTCTTCTCAGAGATAGCTATCACCATTCGAGCAAATTGTTTCAGTTCTGCAGTTTTACAGTTTCAACCTATTTTCTTCATTCAATAGAATTTATTATTCACTGGATATATATTGTTGTTCTCTGTATATCTGTGTTATGGTATTCAATCTATTATTCATTTTGTTCCGCTCATAAATCTGGATCATGTGTTATCTCTCTTAATGTTTGTTCTTGCATGTGTGGTAGAATATTCTTGGTAAGGAAGAATTTATCTTGTTAATGCTTGGACTATGTAAGGAGTTTATGCTTTGTATTGTTTCTTTCTTGGTTGCAAGGTTGGTATTGGTTAATTCTTGGAGGAGTATAAGGGCATACACCCTCCACTAGGATCTACCACTATTGTTTTGGACAAGCAATTTTTCCAAGGTTTGTAAGAGGAGTAAAAGGGCTTACACCCTCCTAGATTTACCTTGTTAGGTTTTGCATGCTCTAGGAAGTAAAAGGGCTTACACCCCTGGAGAAGTTGCAAACCATAGATCTTATACAAGCTATTGTTGGCCTGTTTACAAGCAGAGTGTGCTTGTCATTGATGGCAAGAACAACAACGATGTTGGTAGGTTTACAGGGAGAGTGTGCATGGCAAGAACGACAACGACGATGGCATGTTTACAGGAAACAACAACAGAGAACCAAAGCTCGAGAGACCAGAAGTTGAGAAAGGAAAAATGTGCTAGGTTGGCACCATAAGACTTTTGGGAAGACGCAAATGAGCAAGCTTGAGAGGCTTAGAAGAGATCGATCAGAGTTGCATGTAGATAGTGTAGAGTTGCACGCAGAGGGCAAGTGTGCGCCTGGGCCGAGGGAAAATTTTTCCAAAGCTCAATAGAGATAGCATTCTGAGATGTGCAAACGAGATCCCATACATCAAGGCTCGCAGAAGGATCAAAGGTCGCAGAACCTTTGACACTTGGAAATTCTTCCAAGTCGGGAAGATGCGTAAGCTCGGGAGGAGGAGTGACAGTGGACGTTGGATCACCAATCCCGAATACCCAATGGTCGTCAAATTAGAGTCCAGACAGGAGGAGCGCACAGAGGAGGAGATTACACCTTAGTCATTGGATCAGAGCGCATAGGACTAGCAACTGCTGGATCCAGTATAACTGCGAAGAGGATAATGGCCAAGAGCCATCCTCGAACTCGCGATATGCAAAGTCGCAAAATGATCTGAGTCGTTGGATCGAGAGGACACGTGGCGAGAGATCAGCATTTCGCTGACTCGCGAGCTGGAGAGGTCAAAGGTGAGAGTTGTAGGAACTTACGATGTGTGAAATCACGAAATGATCTGAGTTGTTGGATCCAGAGGACACGTGGCGAGAGATCAACATTTTGCTGACTTGCGAGCTGGAGAAGTCAAAGGTGAGAGTTGTAGGAACTCGCGATATCCGAAGTCGCGAAATGATCTGGGCTGTCGGATCACTGAGAGATATCGACTGTTGATATGATATGAATCATTTCGGAGTTTCTCGAGTTGGGATTTTCGAGGCAACTCATAGTAGGAACTTGCGATATGCAAAGTTGCGAAATGATCCGGGCCGTCGGATCACCGAGAGATCTCAACTGTTGATCTGATATGAAGAATTTCGGAGTTTCACGAGTTGGGAGTTTCGAGGCAACTCATAGCAGGAGTTTGCGGTATGTGAAATTGTGACGCACCCCTCTTTCTTGGCCCCCGATCACAGCTGGTGGTCACAATGATGAAGGTTAAGGGAGGAGCTAGCACGTTGCTAGGCTTTACAACGGAGATCGCCGAAATCGCGAAATGCCTTTTTGAATAGGGTTGTGGTCACAACCAGTGGTCACATCAGCAGAAGAGAAGGGAAGGAGCTAGCGTTGTTAGGTTCCACCTCTGTAGACTTGAGAGGACAGGTCCGAACCGTCCGTTCAAGAGCACCGTCAAGATCGTGAGATTGACGGTCGTGCTCCATTGCAGGGCCAGAACATGCTCGGGCCTTAATTTCTCATGAGAGGGCCGCAATTGAAACCATGGTTTTGGAGAAAGGACGTGTGGAGGCTCGTATTGAATTGCGGGGCGAAAAGAGGGTTGCCCTCAAACCACCTATGGACGCGGTTGCAATCGTGTGGTAACGTGAAGTTCATAGCCCAAGGTCATATCGTGAAAAAAGGAGCTAATGCTCACTAAAAGGAGCTTGGGAAGCACGTTTTGAATATGCGTTTGGTCACCTCCATAGGTCACGAGAAGGAGGGGGCTTAGAAGCCAAAGAAGCCATAATTGGTTGGCTGTAACTACCAGAACAAAGTGATTGCATCGGCCAGAGAACTCGAGGAGTTGGAGGGTGATCGCCAGAGAAGTTGAAGAGTCTCAAGGTAACTGCTAGTGGAATGAAGACTCATCATAGAGACAATTGACAGATTGAAAAGTGTTGAAGTCTATAACTGCGACAGAGAGGATAAGCTCAA
The DNA here is from genome assembly GCA_009831015.1 of Picea engelmannii. Lineage (NCBI taxonomy): Eukaryota > Viridiplantae > Streptophyta > Pinopsida > Pinales > Pinaceae > Picea > Picea engelmannii. The sequence continues at coordinate 147,974 of ML814319.1, read as the reverse complement.
CTGTGACATAGTAGACGAATAGTCACTCTACCAGAGAAGGCAAAGAATCTCAACATAATTCCCAGTGATGATGAACGCATGGAGCTAACCGCTAGGGAAGATTAAGAGTTGACATGATGATCAGGAGATGATTTGACGTGAGAAAAGCATGCAGAACAGAGAAGTGAAGTGATTCTGTTGTCGAGCTATGCAGGAGTGAGAAAGAGCTACAGTGAACAACCTGTAGGGCAGAACGGTGACGCTGTAAAGAGCATGCAGTGGCATAGTGCATGAAGTATGCAATTGGTGCATAGAGAATATAAAAACGCAGAACGGAGAAGAGAGTCATTGCGACTGTTGAGTGTGATTCATGCAGGTAGAAGCATGTGGTGTGCAGGAGTTGAAGAACATAAGAAGCAAGGAACATAAACACATATCTGAGAGAAGAACATAAAGCCAACATACATGAGGAGAGAGACACTAATGCAGGCAGAGCAGAGCAGTGTAGCAGAATAGTGATGAGACTGGTAAGCCATAGATAAATGTTGTATCGCTATGATAAAGTTGTAAAAGGCAAAGATTTATATTTCAGGGTGGTAGGGAGGTGGTAGGGAGGATTGGTGTCCTCAGAGTTTCAAGTGGGTGCTTGAACACAGGGATTTGTAGCTTCCATCTGGTTGCAGCTAGAAAAACCAGGGTGGCAGGGTGGTGCAAGGGAGAACTATTGTTCTTTGTTATACAGGTCGGTGCCTATGTGACTGGAAGTCGGTGCTTCCATCCAATTGGTGATGGAACACTTAGGGAATTGGTGCTTCCTTCTAGTGGGTGCTAGAGAAACCAAGGAGTTGGTGCTTCCTTCTAGTGGGTGCTAGAGAAACCAAAGAGTTGGTGCTCTCATAAAGTTGTAGCTTGCAAAACAAAGGTGGTAGCCTCACAATGAGTTGGTGCTCATAAGAATGATAATGTATAGAAAATAAAGATTACTTATCATATCAAGGAGAAGAGGTTTTTACCCTTTATGGGTTTCCTCAGGAAATATTTGTCTCTGTACATTTCATGTGTGCGATTGATGTTGAATGTTCTATTGCTTACCTCCCTACATTATTATGATTGTCATTGAGTGCTTTGTAAAGAGTTTAAAATAAGCATAATTGTTTAAGCACGGTAACAACTGATTCACCCCCCCCTCTCAGTTGTCCAACAGATACTCCATAACCTAATAGACAAAGCACTGGTCTAAATTGCATTGGAGATACAATATTCTTGCATTGGAATACGTGAATTTATGAGATATTGCAATTGTTCAAATTGGATTATTTTCTACATGTTATAAGCATTCTTGTGCCCTAAGGGCATCCTCTTTTAGCCAAGGATTTTATTTCTGCAATAACTTTAATGCTACAACCATTAGGGCTGCACGAAACTTCACTTTCTTTCATCATTTACTCACTTTTCCACCCCTGAAATTTACTTGTAAACCTAGATTATTGTTCGACTGCGCATTGCCTATCTTTTACGGTTTACTTGTTCATTTATGTGGTTGTAATTTGTTGTTGTAGTAAATGTTTTCTATAGCCATAAGGCTGTTATAATACATTGTTGATAACACTAAATAAACATCCCTAAAACTAACCAAAGTCTTGCTTCATTAATTAGAAGTTTAACTAGCCTTTACTAGCTTTAATTCCCTCATCTTATACTTGATTTTGGTGGTTAAATTTGCAGCTGATATAACTTGTTTACTGTAGAAAATATATTTCCATACTACTGCAATTTTGGGACAACAAGGTTTCTTCCTAAATCTCTATTGGTTAAAGGATTGTTTGATCATTGTTTGTCTTGTTCCGGGTAGGGCTAACATTATTTTGTAGGTATACAACTATTGGTGATCATTTACCCTTCAACTAGAATCATCCTCAAGCCATCCTTCATCTCCAATCTTGACCTTTAGGGGATCCATCCTTCATCATCTCATTTTCTGTCGCAATCCACATGGGGTCACCGGGATTCCCCCCTTGTGGTGACTTGTCATCACTAAAGCGAGGGGAGTATCTATCTAAGGTGGCATTGGGTAGGTACTCCCATAGTTGTCACACAATTGTGGTTTGGATCGGGATTTTCCCAACCTACAATTTGTGCGATAAAAAGATCCATACCCACAAGTAAAATGTATTGAGTATGAGTAGAAGGCTATTACTTTTGAGAGCATGCTTATCTTAGATGCGACAATTTGTCATTACTTATGCCTTTTAATTTGTTTACCAAGCTGATGGGAATGGTCAAGGATTTATACATAATTTAATTTATTGTTCATGCCATCAAGGTAGTCATGCAACTTAAAAGCAAAGGGAACATTGATACAACTAGTGCCCTTTGCCTACATAGTCAAATGATAAGTTCACCACTCTTACTCTCACCATTTCTATTATTGGACGAGGACATGATCCCCATAATGATGGTTGGGAACCTATAATGGTTGATCATAAGCTTAATGTCGATAGATGTAGGCCAACTCCTAACAATTGTGATAAATAGTCTTTCGATGCTAACCTCCTCATCACCATTGTTTGATAACATACTTGTGATTTTTGTTGAGGGTTATCTAACGTTGTGTTCAGTTATGGACTTCTTATGCTACTATGTTATACCCAAGGGGATAAGTTTGGTGTCGAGGACATTTTTGTTTGTGACAAACCCAATTTTTATTCTTGTTAGCATTTGTGTCAATTGTAATCATGACATGTTTTTTTAATAAAATGACTATTTACACTACTTGTTCGTATTAATGGTGAAAATAAATATTTTATCAAAAATAATAATTTAGTCAATATTTGAATTTAATAATTGAGGACAGGGGAAGATCAATTGGTCTAAGTAACAATGTACTATGATTCAACATTTGTATTTCCTTAACAGTGGTTCAAGGCACTCATGAAAGCACACTCACAACATTAAGTTGTCCGTGAAAGTGCAAGAAGAGAATACATACTACTTCCTAACTTATGTCATGCAAAAAGGTTTCCCCAATTGAAAATCAACTTCCCAATCTAAAGCACAATGACATCACCAAAAATATATTAAAGTGTGTGCTCTTATGGATCAAATAATCAATTATAGATCTAATGTATTCATTCATACATTGACCTTGGCCTTTTGCATTAATTTCATTGTGTAACAAATAGCTCTATGAGAGTTTCTTCATTGCAGTTTCATGTAATGAATATAAAATAATGCAATAATAATAATAACAGGGGTGTCAAGTGCAANGTGGGGGTTAGCAAAGACCACAAGTAATCAAGCAGAGGTGTGATCATTGCTTCAAGGATTAACATTCCTACATCAGAAAGGAATTTGCAACTTTGGTTATATGGAATTCAATGATGATAATAAGGCACATGCATTTCCATTCAACTCCTCAAGAGTCCTCGTTAAGTCAGATAGTCTCAAGAGCTCATAGGTTGGCAAAGAGCTTTTTTCAATGTGATTTTTTTCACATTTCGAGCCATCTCAACTTTATAATTGATAAGCATGCAAATGAAGAGATTCGTTTTCCTTTGGGGGCTCTTCGAATAAGGGGGGGGTTGGGGGGGGGGGTTTCTTTAATACACCATCTACCATGAATTGTGTGTCATCCTTGAAACCTGAGTTTGGAAACACACAAGTAATATGAACAAGTCACAAACATATCTAAAAGCAAGTAATGGACCATTAAAGGGTCTTCACTCCTCCTCATGCCATTCAAAACAAACGATGTGAAGGTTTTATTCCATGAAGGGATGGGACAATAGCTCCTCTATGGTATTAAAATTTGACACGTCTAGCCATTGTTTGGATTCTCTAGGCATATGTGGTGTTGGGGCCATCCTACATTTAAATGATGGTCACTACTTTGCTTTTAAATATGGTGTTGTTCTTGGATCGACCAATAAAGCAGGATTTTATGCACTCCCAATTCTCTTGAAAGTTGTAGTGGAAAAAGGTTTGAATAATCTTCAAGTGATGGGCATTTCAAAGCTCCTCATTGATTGGGCTTCTAGACTTGTAGAATTCAAAATCTAGTGTTAATTTCTCTTATGGATATGGTTAAGGAGGTTAGAAGGCAGTTTGTTGGTAATTCTTTTAAACACGTCTTTAGGGAAAATAACTCCCATGCTAATAAGTTGTCAAAGGAATCTCTCTCTTTGTAAGAGGACTGACTCCTTGAACAAGAGTTCAGGGACAATTTTCAAGTGTCTGAAGTTATAAAGATCATCATTTAATTACTTCTCTATTTGATGTTAAGTGTCTACTTCGTCTATGTTGCTGAAAAAGATCTTGTTATAGATATTATGTCTATCTTATGTTTGTAAGTTGATGAAGGTTAATAAACTCGTGATGGAAGAATATAATTTGGGTATCCAAGTGTCCAATACTAGAAGACTGTAATGATGTGAGTTAAGGGCCATGAAGGGTGTGTCGAGCACTCACTTTTGGCTAGACAATGTGTATTATGGTTTCCTCTTAGATATTGAATATAAGATTTTTTTTCTTGGGAAAAAGAAAAGTTGAGTAGAGGTAGACTAGAACTAGGAGATAAAACAACACTCAAAAGATTGAAGAGCTAGTAGAAGGAATGGACATGTTGTAAGCTAAGGTCAATAAGGTGGAGTTAGAGAAAAATCATGTCAATGAGAGGAACCAAGTTAGAGGTTCATCCTTCCCTTTTATTTGGTTCATCTACAACAAACATCCTAATGAATAAGGAGGATGTTTCCATGCAACAATCATCATCTCAAACTATGAAACAATCCTCTATCATCCAGTCAACCAAGTCCAATATCAATATGGAGGCCCACATCTATTCATCACTAGTTTATGAATTATCAATGTTTTGGAAGGTTGTTATTTTTCTAGGAAAGTTTATACATCTACATACTTGTCGAATAGATAGTAGTAGTTCTAGCAATTTTAATCTAGGGGCCAGAGTAGATGGTAGTCTTGATATTGAGAATCTATTCAATGATTTTGACTTTGGACCTATAATTGGTTTATATTATCTTGTTGGACGATTTGCCCACAATGTTATTTTAATACTAATTTATAATCGTTCTTGTTAAATAAAAATAATAACAACAATAAACTAAAAGACATAACCTAACTAAGGGACATGATCCTTCACCTTTGTTACTAAATGCGTATAAGTATATTGTCACAAGGTTCATTGTATCAATCATGCTACTTGTTCATTTATCAAATATATAAATACTATCCTTCATGGATTCCAACTTTCTTTCATTCATGTGTTGGATATTGTTGTGTATATGAACTATTTTTCATTACACTATTATCAAACCCTTTCTTGAGAACTTTCATTGTTGTTTGGTAAATAGTGATCTAACATGGCCTATAGCCACTCCTTTTATCAGAGTTTCTCCAATCTTGGTCTTTAACCACTAATCAACCTTTGGTTATTTATAATTCAATTCGTCTAACAACTAAATTTTGAAACCACTTGGGATTGTGTGACTATCAAAATTTAATTCGCCGTTTGACATGACTCTCCATAAGGGTGGAAACTCATGGAAGTAGATTGAGAGTCAAATTCTAGGTTGAATAAAGGTCATCACATATAAGAAGAGATATTTTTTTGAAGCATAAAAAAACCTAAAAAACCTATGGCTATTGGTCTGGTCTAGTCTCCGTTAATTCATATCAAGACCTTAATGTGCAACTACATCATGGTGTGTAGAGAAAATTTAGCCACCTAAAATAATTCGTGAGTGGTTCATAAAAGGGTAGACTTTCCTTGTTTCCTAATGCCTCTATGTCTTGTGCCATTGCCCCATTTCCTTACCTGCGAAGAAGACAAACTCTAAACCAATTAAAAGTAATTTTAAGTCATACTTCATGACTAAAACGTGAATAACATATGCATTATAAATGAAAAAGAAATGCAAAATCTATTTATATTAATCATTAAAAAGAAAAGGATAAAAATGAAAAAAATTACAAATTTCATTTATATTACCTATTGGTAAAAAAATATCATTAAAGGTGAAAAAGTTATATATATATATATATATATATATATATATATCATAACTTTATGTAGAAATGGATTCACTGTGCTGAAAAACTCCTAGAGCACTCAGATTATACAGATTTAACCACTCAAATATATAAATCCAACGATATCTTGCCGGATTTCAAGCAATATCCCAAGAAAATATGCCCCCAAAAAAGCAAAAGTGTAGCACATTTAGACTATGACTATATATAAATGATCACATTTTTTCAAGTTTTGAAGAGTCATTTGGCAAGAGGCTAATATTGAGGAGAGTGTCACTTATTGAATGCGATACTAATGACAAAAACACGTAAGGAATCATTTTCATAATTCAAAGTGAAAATTTAATAAATATGTTACAAACACCTACAGGAGTAAAAAAACATTTCAATGATAAGCTTTATCATTTAAAACGTGAGTGGATAAATATGAGCAAAATGGTTGTGTGCTACAATAACAAATTAAAAAATTGTTAAATAAAGATGAAGAATGTTCTTATTTAAAGAATCACAATGAAAGTTTTGTTGCACAAATCAAGAAGTTGAAGAATGTGTAGAAGTCATAACAAGAAAAGTTAGCACAACTTACCAACAAGGAATAATGATCAATAAAGAAACAATGATTAACCTTATTTAAATAAAAAAGTCGTTGGATGTAAAAACCAAACTCTAGAGAAATGAACCAAATAGATCCAATCGATGTCATAAATCAGAACGACACTTGTGTTAGAATGTTATCAACCAATAAATCACATGAAGTATCAAGAGACAAATGTTCCAAAAACAAAACACAAGATACAAGGATACCTTATCGACACCCTAATCACAAGAGCCGACACTTTAACCACCCAAATTATCAACATCGCTCTAAACAAAGGAAACATTGACCTATATTTAGAAGATCGATTCTAGTATAGTTTGATCTCAAAATAATAGTCATTCTTGGAGTACACAATATAAAAAGTTCTATCCAATAACCATATAAACTCACAATTCCATAAAAGATTGAACTAGGGTGGACTGACCCTTCAACAATATGATAATTTTGTTCAGTTCTTTGAAGATCATATTGTTGTTTCTTGAACTATGACCGCATAAGAACATACTATTATGTCAAAGCATTACAAGCAAGAACAATGACATAATGCTTCTATACTTTGAGAACAAAATATCTTGAAGGAAAAGTCAATGTAATGAATATAAATATAACAATAACAATAACAAGTGTTGCATGGTAGCGTAGTCCCTGCCAGGTTGGAATGGGAATAAATTCACTTCTACAGTGGGAACGAGTAGAGACACATGGGAAGAAGCTTGAAGTACAGGTGGTATCCATGCAGAGGATGACTTGTGGCAGTGTGTCACAGGCCAGCCACAAGACATTGGGCTGGTAGATGACCCCCAAGGTTAATATGCGAACGAGGCAGTTTTTTCCTGGGGTGTGTATAGTTCAAACATGGGACTTAGAAAATTTCTGTCCCAATGACTTGCAATAAAGGTTCCTGGAAAAAAGGACCAGGAAGCACACAATTTCCTGACATCCAGCATAGTTGAAGGAAATTTTTTTTAGCATTCCCGAATTAGTTTTCTTTGAAATTTATCAAAAATTAATAATGCCTTGCAATAAAGGTTCCTGGAAAAAAGGACCAGTAATCACACGCATTAAACATTCAAATATAATAAACACAATTTCCTAACATCCAACATAGTTGAAGGGAAAAAAAATTAGCATTCCCGAATTAGTTTTCTTTGACATTTATCAAAAATTAATAATGTTCGTTACATATTTCTGGAATCTATTCCATATTTCTGCAAATTTAAATGTGTTTGTCATATAGACTGGGATTGGGGCTACCGCGGACCATAAAAGAAATAAGTACAAGAAATAGGATTGTAGAAAGAAGAAGTGCGTGATAGTAGAGAGGAAGACCTGAAAAGAAGAAATTGGAAGTTATGAGTCTTTGGTTGGAGATTTCTATTTAAAGAGGTAGATTAACTGGATTGATAAAGAAAACAAGATGTGATCAGTATAGACTTACTATGAAGTCAATGCGTTTTTGTTGCTGTCTTCGACGACCACTGGAATCGTGCCAACTGGATGTTGCCCTTCGTCGATTAGCTTGTCCATTTTCCGTTGGAACCATTCTTCAATGTAGCTTCTCACGGCGGCCACGTTGATTTCATCCTGGATTTCTATGTCGAAAAGCTTGTTTTCTAATTTCCTTAGATCCACAGAAATACTATGCAGAGCCTATTCAATTTCTTCATTATGTGCTGAATAGTCCACTAGCCAGTTCTCGACCTCATCTTCACCATATTCAAGGACGTCGTAAGACTTTTCTAAAGACGACCCCTTTAAAATATCAAGTTGTTCATCGAAGGCTTGTTTGGTCAAGGTCAAGGATTTGAGGATTAAGTTTGGGTCTTGAACCTCGCTGGTACTTCCGACTAAGTCTATTTGGGTCAGGTTTCTGAATAATTCTTCTTTCTCTGATATGGCTTGTTCACATGATTCGACAATGAGCTGCAGGTTCTTAACTTTCTTTTGCTAACATGGTTTTAATTGTTTGATCCGCTTTGGGAAGGGGATATCCTCTTGTCTTCTTTTCAGATCCGAGTTGTTGATGGCATGGTTGGAAAAAGGGGTCACCATTTGTTCATAGAAACGTTCTTCTTTTTTTAAATTCATCTGCAAATGTCCGTGTAAATAATTTTCCCTCTTTCGAAAGGAATCTATATTTTGTGATGTTTCCCAGGCTTCAGTATTTAGCTGCATTATTTTCTTTATGTTCTTCTCTACAAAGGATCTACAGGATGTGAGGAGGCTGGAGGATTCTTTTAACTTGACTGCAGGGGTAGCAGGCACATTTTTTTCTAAAGGATTGGCAAACACTGGGGTAGCAATGAAAGCCTCCTCCAATTCCTTGATTCGGTCGTTCAGTCTGGCATTCTCCGCTTCAATTCCTCCAATGGAATCATCAAGACAATCAACGGTTACGCGGTGAATTGAGAGATTTGGGACGGTTGCATTTTCCTAAAGTTAATCTCTGTACAAGATTTGCCTTTCTTATTTGTTACATCTCTCTTTTCAATGATTAAATTTTTAGATTGGCTGTCAAAAACAACGCTCTGGAATATGAAGGATTCATCTTCGTAAAAAATGTCTGTCTCAACTATTTCCATTTTGGAACTATGGTGCATCACGTCCACGTGCGGGTCAACTTTGTGCAACAGGGAATCCACAGAAGTTTCAAGTTGCATGTGCTCACTTTCAATTTTGGGTTCTTCTGCCTGCCCTACAATGTTTTTTCTCTTCTTCGTCAGGGGAAGCTTGTGAGAACTATCAATTTTTCTGTGAGGAGGGTTCTTATCTCCTCCTCCGTTTGAATATTTTTGGGTTGCTTTCTTATGAGGGTGGGTCATTGAAGCAATGCTTCATGATGTCGTGCTCTTGGGAGTGTTGGTCGGGGACTAGACACTCTTCTCACCGAATCCTTTTCCCTATTGTCTGTACAATTCAGTTGCGCTTTGCAATTTATCGATGTCGCATTCGTCAGAAGTAGGAGTGTTGTCATCACTGTCTCTATCTCTGGTCAGGCGTTTATGGATAAAAGAGCTGCTAAAGCCAACTGATAGTAAATGTTCTCAAAAAATCCCATTAGGGTTGAACCCTTTTAGCCTTTCAACATATTTTAGGTTCAAGTTCCTGAAATGGCCTGTGAATTCGTCAATCTTGTTGATGTTTCTACACACGAAGTCCCCGACTTTCCAGAGAAGAGGAATGAATTGTTTTTTTCTCTTGTCGTGGAAAAAATGCAACAACTGGTTGTATTGCCTTGCTATTTCCGTAACAAACATCTTGTCTATGATGTGGCATGGAAGGAAAGCATGATTTTCCTTGGAGCCAAAGATCATTATTACACTGTAATTTTCCTTTTGTTCAAGTGTCCCCTTCCTGTCCAAAAACTTGGTTGCCTGGCCAGACATCCGAGGAGCATCCTTTCCTAACAATAAATCTTTGAAAACTAATATAGAGCCATTAAAAACCTCATAAAAACAATGGGAGGCCTTGTGCCTCCACAAGGCCTGGTACCAGAATGTTACTGAGTCGAATTCATAGTTTATTTTCTTGGACATGGATAGTTTTGGAAATAGACAGCAATGCACTATTGTGAAAATCAAGTAGGATGACATATAAAATTTATTTGATTCTTTGAATCGTGACAGTTGGGAACAAATTTCAATGGAAATTAGCTTTCCCGAATTGAAAATGAATTGTTCCTTGACTGTGAAGTACAAAATATAAATAACTAGATCGGAAATGTTGGTCGTGGATTCCTGTCCCGTTATTCTTGTAAACAACCAAGCAATTTCCCATAATGGATTTCTAAAGGAACCGACCTACAACTTTGTGATATCTTCAGGAACTGTTGTCGGGTCTTCGAGGAACTCGGGTAAGAGGTCCAACCCGTTATCATGTTTTTCTAGGAACTGCTTGCAGTCTTGTCCTCGAAAGGTCGATGTTGGCTTTGACAATCTTAACATCTTGCAGAAGACCTGAGGTGGCAAAGAAACAGGAGAATGGTCGCGCAATGGAATAATTCTTTGGCTTGAAATATATTTTTCGTCGCACCAAGAGACCACCTTCTTACACTCAAAAACCTCAGGGACGCAGCCTACACGAGCGATTCCAGAGGTCCAAATCACTTTGTTCTGGGCAGAATGGGATGAATAGTAAGAGTATGTCCTGGACCACTGGAAGTTTTGGTCCTCACATCCGAAGATATTCACTGTATCTCCACAGAACTGTTGTTGAGCTACTGCCAAAATTATACGAGAACGTTGATTTTCTCCAGATGATGTTTGAAATGAAGAGTTGGAAGGGATAATATAACCCTGCTCAAATCTTGGTCCAATGCATGTGAATGGGAGATCTCCTCGAGACTTTCGCTCATTAATGACAATTTCGATGACTGTTAGCATTAAAGACTAGTAATTGCATACATAGAAGTGCGAACATGGTGAGTACGACAATGAGCAATTAAGGATTGGAGATTTCTTGAACATGCCAATGCGACGACCTGTGTTTGAGATGAACAATCAGAAGGGATAATATAACTCTCTATAGATCTTTGTTTAATGCGTATTAATGGGAGATCTCCTTGAGCGTTTCGCTCATTAATTATAATGTTGACGGTTCTTGCATGGTGATTTGTTAGCATGAAAGGTTACTAATTGCATATTAAGAAAGAGGTATGAAGGTCACGGGGAGGGGAAAGAAAAATTAAGGAGTGTCTAATTATCGAAAGCAGTCGGGCTGGCTTCAAAATAGGGTTACAAGGTACAACCATTGGAGGTGAGGCCCCGAGGGTCAAATTGTATGTCTCAGAACATTTTGAGTGCAAAACACATAACACGCAAGAGGGCATGATGGGATAGTCCAGAGGGCAATTTGCATATTGCGGAAGTCCGTGTAATGTTTGCAGGACACGAAACAATGGAAGTGTAAACGTGAGCCCACATATCTGAGAACCCGCAATCGAAAAAGTGGCTCAAGTATGGAATAGGGAAACGGCTGGGCGGATTCATTTTTGCTAATATATTGAAACTTGTAATATATATCCCATTGCGTGGAAAGATTTTTTTTGCATGTCTCTGGGCAGAAAAGAGAAAATAAATTCATTTAAATTTGAGGAGTCGAGCTTCATTTAAATTTCACTGTCTCGTCGACGCTTTTGCCTTTTAATGACGGTCTATACGGTTGTTGCGTGATGAACTGTTAGCATTAAACCTTGGTTGTTGCATACTTTGAAAGAAGCGTGAAGATGGCAGGCACAATAAACAGTGACTAAGAATTCGAGATTTCGTGACCGCCAACCCGAGGATCCGTGAAAGAGATTCCATGAAATGGGAAAGTATGGAAAGTCGTCGGACGAGCTTCAGAAATAGTGTGACAATGGTTCCCCAGGAGACGTGACTTCTCGAGGGTCAAATTGTATGTCTTTGAACTTGAGTGAAAAATGTGTACCACAGAAGAGGGGATGATATGGGAGTCTGGTGGTCAATTTGTATATGGCAGAAGTGTGGGAGATCTCCTCCAGCCTTTCACTCATTAATGAGATGTTTAAGGTTCATGCATGACGAAGTTTTAGCATTAAAGCTTGCCAATTGCATATCCAAAGAGAAGTAGGAAGGTGGCGGGGATAGGGAACAACAATTAAGGAATGGCTAATTATAGAAAGCGGTTGGTGACGCTTCGAAATAGGGCTACAAGATACAACCAACAGAGGTGAGGGCCCGAGGGTCAAATTGTATCTCTCGGGAGGGTTGACCGCAGAACGTGTAACACGGAAGAGGGCATGAAGGTACATTCCTGCGGACAAATTGTATATCATGGAACTCTGGGTACTGTTTGCTAGTCGCGAAACATTGGTAACACAATCCTGAGCCTGCCAGTCCGGGAACCCGAAATCAAAAAAGTGTCTAAGTATGGAACAAGGAAATGGTTGGCCAGACTCGATACACAATAAATATACCATGTCATGGAGATACAACCAACTCGGGGCTAAGTAACTAAAGGAACGACGGACGGTCGGGCTCGTGATAGGGCATTCCAGCCGACAAATTGTATATCGCGAAACTCCAAGCACTGTTTGCAAGTTACAGAAGATTTGAAACACAATTTTGAGGTCGTTAATCCAGGAACCCGCAATCGAAAAAGTGTCCTAGTATGGAATAGGGAAACGATGGCCAGGACTTGTTTTCGCTAATATATTGAAATTTGTAATAGCTTTCCCATTACCTGGCAAGGTCTTCTCTGCATGTTTCTGGACAAGTTCTGTAGGGATGGTTAATCCTCGAGGCTTTTTCTTATTAATGACGATCTTTACGGTTGTTGCATGATGACATCTTAGCATTAAACCTTTGTTGTTGCATATTTGGAAAGAAGTACGAAGATGGCCGACACAGGAAACCATGACTAGGAACTGGAGATTTCGTGAACCCGGCAACCCGAAGATCCAAAATAGGGTGACAAGATTTCCCGAGAAGACGTGAGGCCCCGACGATCAAATTATATTGCTCGAAACATTTGAATGCATAATGTGTAACACGAAAGAGGGAACAATGTCGAAGTCCGACAATCAATTTGTATATGGTGGAGGTCCGGGTGCTATTTGTAGGTCATGGAACAATGGAAGTTAATTTAGAGGCCGTAATAATTAATGTGCATTGGGAAGGGAGCGATTGTGGCGGGGATGGAAGAGAGCCATAAATGGTTTGAAACTTTTTATGAATTCGGGTAAAGTGAAGCTTGCGAGTTGGAGGAGCCCAGAGTGGAATTGTAGATCAAGGAATTTTTTGGATGCAAGATGTATATCACGGAACATGTCGAAAATTTTGGCTAAGTATAGAAAGGAACGACGGTTGTAGCGACAGATGCTTTGAAACATTTGTGAACCCTGGAAGAGTAAATCTTGCGAGTTCGAGGAGTCCGCGGTGGAATTGTAGATCACAAAGGTTTTGAGTGCAACATGTATATCATGTAACAAGAAGCAACAGAGTTCGAAAGTGCCAACCCGGAAACCGCAACCATAAAATTGGCTAAGTATGGAAAGGAACATCAGTCGGTCAGATTCGTCATGTGAGGTGTAACATCTCCACTATCAGAATTTAATTTTTTTTTTTTTTTTTGGGTTAATCTCCCATACAGGAGAAATCTCCACAAACCTGTATTAGCGAAATGCCAATTCCTGACTTTATACCAGGATTCGGGGTTCCTTCTATCGGGGTTTTGACACCCACGATATCTTGACAACTACAACCATCGATCTCCGATTCACCCCTTGGTTGTCTCAGCCCTACGTAGCTAAGCCTTTGATCCATACGACCGGTTTCTGTATGACCATACGACAGCTTCTCGTCGGGGTTTCGGAGTTTGTGGTCCCGAAGTGCCCATGTACCCGGAACTCCCGATTCTCCGATGTGTTCCTAGCGTATTGGCTTCCCGGGCTAAGTCCTGGTCAATACGACCACAACGTTCACAAGACCACAGTCTTAATTCCTGTCGAGGTTTGGCGCCTTTCAATGTTATGGCGCACCAGTCCCCTGGACTCTCGACGCATCTATACGCTCGCTAGCCCCCTTGGTTATACTATGGTCCATGTGACCACTTACCATATGACTTTCACCGTATAACCTTCCATCGGGATTTCGGGGTTTATGATGTCGCTAGACACAGGCCTTCACAAATTCCGATCCTCCGATCCCCGATGCCACTTGGCGTTGACTCACAGCCAAGCTTGACCTTCCGACACCTGTCCCTTGTTCTGGCGCCTATGGCCCACACTCCCTATGATGGCATGGAGTGACACCCGTCCTCCACTGGAGTGCTATG
>ML814319.1:121768-132458 GCA_009831015.1 Picea engelmannii | reverse complement strand
TGCCCAGGAGCGAAGGTTGCAATCCTTCCTCCTGCGATCACTCACTCTGCATAGAAAATTGCCAGAGTTCCCCTCGCGTCTGCCCCCGTCAATCGTTCCAGCCATACGCCTTATCCTCTCGCGAGGTTGCGTGTGGCACGATTGCCCTCGCGCTGATCAGGCCTGACGTCCCTGCGGATGGGTGGTTCACCATCCCATCCCTCATCAAGACATCCGCCTACCAGTCTGCGAGCCATTAATTTTCAGGGCCAGCGAGCCGCTTTTGGTTCTCCGGGCCAGTGGAGTCCAAATACGGTATTTTAATCCTTGGTGGAAGTTAATGCCCCTTTTTCAAGGTGCCCTCCACCACCATCGTGGTCTCTTTTTCTGCACATCCCCTCTCAGCAGTTCTGTAATATAAATTCATAATGTTATCTACATTTTCATCATGCTTTAGCATGGTAATTCCTGTATTAGGATTAATTACAAATTTGGGGGAAACATGGTGTTACATGAGGATATAGATGGAGATGAAAATCTATCAGCCTGCCAACCTTGGAACCCACTATCATAGAAAGACAACTAAGTATATAACTAGAAAGCGATAATAGACGAGAAGAAGAAAAGGGAAAAATGGCTAAGTATCTCACAGAACAACATCTGTTGTTCATTTATTAATGCCAATATTTCCGAACCCCTGGTGAGTTCTCACTAGTAAAAGCATAAATTTGCAGATCACATAAGTTTTTTGGGTGCAAGAAGTATATGACATAACATGGGACATAAGTGTTGGATACCGCAAACCCGGGACTCGATGGTTAGATAATTGGCTAAGTATTGAAAGGGACCGCGATCGGTCGGGCTCATGGTGTGAAGATATAAATAAAGATGAGCATATGCCAATCCGCAAATCCAGGAGGTTGTGATCATAGAGATTTGACTAAATGTAGAACCACAAAGAGATAATAGAGGGGGAGAAAACAGGGAAAATTTAAAGAGAAAGTGTTTCTATTTATTCCAATAGTATCCATATTAATATATATTAATAGATTATTTCTGGTCCAAATGTAAATCATCTTCCAATTTGCAGGATGTTGTTCGGTTCGCAAAATTCGTTGAAACCCACAAGCAATAGAAACAAATATATATTTATATTTATATTTATACACACACACACACATATGACGCAATATTTTTTATGTGCACGGATATTATCAAATAGAAGAAGTTGCAATATATGCAAAATATTGAACAGGAACATGACACCAACACTTTAGTTGCCTTGTTGAAATAGATTCATTAATTCATTCTATTTACAGGACCCCTAAGAATGAAAGCAGGACGGGTCCTCCCATTTCTTTCTTTAAGTATAGGGTGGGCGCCACATAAATATGGCCTATGACAAATTATTCTTCCATGTAAAATATAAGGAGCGAACATAGTAGCCTTTATTTAAATCGAAGTGTTGGGCAGCAGAAAGAAAAGCTTGTCGTCCATGTTTAACGACACACAAAAATAAAAAAACAATACCAGAGATTGGAAAACACCATACAAAAACCTCAAATATTCTATATTCAAATAAACTGGGTTACAAAATACAACTGAGATTATTTTCCATAATGATTGCGATTGGGCCTGCCGTCGACAAAAAAAAAAAGCAAATATGTACAATAATGAAGCCTATGGACAATCTTTTATAGATTTCAACTTGATCATCAAATGCTTGATTCGTAAAAAACAATGAATTGAATATCAATTTCGGGTCTTGGACTTCATTGGTGTTGCCAGCTAGATCTATCCCAACTTTTTGAATAGCTTGTCTCTTCTAGATATGGCATGCCTGCATTGGCTGGTTATTCAACATTCCATACTTTGCTAAGTGTTAATTCCTCTCTATCATCGAAAACTTGGTGTTTAAGGTGCCTCCCTTGTAATGTTCTTGGTCATTGACATCTGAGACAACTTAGAGATGCGATTCAGGCCCAATTCAAAGACGAGGGAGTTGTTTTATGTGACGTCAGCTTTGGGGGAAACAAATCTTGTTTGCCAAAAAAAGCTGAGACAAAAAAAAAATCAAGTATGTTGTGACTGTTATTCTCCCTGTATTCGATCATATGTTTGGTTGAAAAGGCCGCCTGAAGATTTGTATGTTGAACTTATTTGTTTTATTGTTGTAAATTGGAAGGGACGTCCAAGTCAGCTGCAAAATGTTCCTCTGTTGAAGTACATAACTTCTTCCAACATAATAGATCTAGCAAGTGTATCAAATGTTGCAGATCACATCAGAATATATGTTTTGTTGTAGGGGTGGCAGACATCGCGACCCACAAAATGGTCTGGAATATTCGGAAGTGACACCAAATATTACTCCATGTCTGAATACACTCAGAAGGAAATTATAAAATTGGATACTCATGAACATGAGAAACTGTATGCGAGTTTGAATCAACATTCTAAAACTACAGAACATTTTTTGCCAAAGTTGTAACAGACTTGACAGACAACTAGTTTCCATGTCAAAGAGTGTTGAGTGACCTCTGGATGTAGTAACAGACTCGACATAAAATCAACTTTCAATCACTACTGATACTAATGTCAAGTGTAAGAAGTTGTGATCCCAGGCTCCAAGTAGTTTCACCTTCAAGCATCCACACTGGCAGTGACCCCAGGCTCCAGATAGCTTCAACTTCGGACATCGACACTGGTGGTGGCAATGGGAACAGTGTTATTGACTGTAGTGCGACAATGCGGTGAACAAGCAGGGTTGTCATTGTCAAAGCACTTAGACCACAAGATTGTCATACCTGCAAAGAACATAGACTTAAGTGTTTCTTTGTCACGACAACTACAATGTTGCTTTGAGTCCATAAACCTTTGGACGTTGGGTGTCCTGTGTAATAATGATCTTGACATTATGTACATGCTAGACATCTATTATCTGACATTGCAGTGTTAATGCAATTGCCATAGTGGACGATGACTCGATTGCAATGGCACAAGCAATATTAATTGTGTGATTAATTAGCATCCTTGAAGGACGTGAATCCCAAACAACGCCTAAAACTTTTCTAATAGCCGTGTGTTCAAAAAATACATTGTTCTATATTTGAAAAAATAAGAAATTGTATTGTTCGAGCAATTTTATTTTATTTTTTCAAATATCGGATCCACTGCAACAAAAGAAATGCATTTTCCTTATCCAAAGCAAGGGAACCATCAAGAATATTTATATTAGGTGGAAACAACTCTGAAATACACCACTACATTAAGGCCTCTTCTAAAGAATGAAATGAAATGATTACATGAAGGTGGTCGTAAAAGGTGATTTTCATAAACCAAATCATTACCTGAACACACAAAACTTCTTGCAGATTGTGGTAGTATAAAGTAATCTTCAGAAAGTGTTGCAAAGTCCATAATCCAAAATTCCTTCCCATTAACATTTCCCAGTTACATGTCGATGCAGGAATTATAAACTTTTGAGAGCGTTGTTCCCTGGTTATATACCCACCTTCAAGTAGGAGGATAATATTCGTGCAAAGAGGGGCAAGCTCATCGACCCAGATGCAATCATATGCATAGGAATAGTGAAAAAAATGTGCATTAGCGATACAAAGTTGATTGTATGTGGAGTCTGTTACTACATCCAGAGGACGGTGAACAAATTTTGACAAAGAATATGACTTTGTGTCAAGTCTGTTACCACACCCATAAGTAGCTCAACAAACTTTGAAATAGAAACACCTATAATTTTAGGATGTTGATTCAACCACCCATACAGTTTCTCATACTCACGACGATCCAAATTTATAATTTCATTCTGAGTATATTCGCGAATGGAGTAATATTTCGCATCATTTCCGAATATTCTAGACCATTTTGCAAGCCACGGTATGTGCGACTCCTCTAACGAAAGATAAATTCTTGTGTGGTCTGCAGAATTTGATACACTTGCCAAATCTATGTTGTTAGAAGAAACTATATACTTCAATGAAGGAGCATTTTGCAGGTGACCTGGAAGTCCCTTCCAACTCCCAGTAAGAAAACAAAGAAGTTCAACACACAAATCTTCAGGTAGGCCTTTCAACGAACGAAAGCATCTAATACAGGGAGAACACCAATCACAAGATAGTTGATTTTATTTTTTGTTATAGTTTATGTTGGCCAACAGAGTTTTTTTTCATTCAAAGCTGACATCACATAAAACCATTCCCTCGTCTTTCAATTGGGCCTGAATGGCATCTCGAAGTTTTCTCACATGTCCGTGACGAAGAACATTACAACGAAGGCAACTTAAATCCCAACTCTTCGGTGATAGAAAGAAATGGGAATACGTATTTAAAATGAATGTTGGAGGATGATTGTTAAGCCCTAAATAGTGGCTCATTGCCCCTTAATTGGGATATATTATATTAGTAATGTTATTTTATTTATGTCGGCTTTAGTCCATTAGTTGTAATTATACCTCCTAGTCTCCTATATATACCAAGGAGACATTTTCATTTAGAATCATCTTGTATTTGGACATTTATGTGGGCATAAGGAGGTTTCCCCCTCGAAGAGGCTTATTATCTGAATTTCTCTCTTTTTCAAGGCGTTGAGTACTTATTCTAAGGTTTTTCCATGCTATATTGATATTTGGTTCCTAACATATGATATCAGAGCTCAAGGTCTTGGGGTTTCGCTGCTACATTTGAGACACCTTGGAATTTTCGCTATAACTTTTTTCTACAATGATTCAAAAGGAACAACTTGGAGGATATTTAGTAGACGGATCAAGGTATGTTGGGTTAAAATTTCAGCTCCTGAGGACTTATACTTTCGGAGATACAACGTTTGTAAAATAGGGTTCTGGAATCATCCTGAATTGAGTCATTGCGGAATTTTCGCTATAATTTTTTTTTTCTGTAACATTTCAGACCCTGAACTCTGGAGGCTATTCACATAAATTAGTAAGGTATATGTGGTAACAATTTCAGTTTCTGGGTCATCTTACATTTCTGTGGAAGATAGGGTATCTGACTAGTCCTATTGATTAGTCTCAAGCATGTGTTCTGGGTAAAACAATCATAACTTCTTCCTAGAGTATCCAAATTGAGTGAGATTAGTTGCATTGGGTAGTGGACAACCCATAGTAGTTCTGGTACGAGTTTCAAAATTTTATGTCAATTATTTTGTGCGGGGCACGCTATACAAGTCATATCTCCTGGAAAGACCAACAATCAACAAGTTGTGGGGAAGTTACCGTAAATTCCACTTGGAACATCCAATTTTGATCAGACCTGTGGCATTGCAGAGAAGAAATATCATAGACCTACAAAAAAGAAAATTTCATACTCAGAAGGGATGAAATTTTGGAGATACAATAAAAGGAAGATTGTCTAGTAGAACCACCTCAAAATCAAGGTTTAAAGTGATACTTGGCCAACATGCCACCAAAAAAGGGAACTTCTACACCAAATAAGTCTCCAGACAATCCTACTTGAACTCTTGATGAAGGTGAACAAATGCGTAGGGACATAAATGATTTACAAAAGAAGACAGTAACAAAAGATGAACTACAAGATATGATGGATTCAATGGAAGCTAAGTTGGAGGCAATAAATACTAATATGGATGGTTTAAAAGGGGAGATCATGGAAGGATTGAAAAATTTCCAAATAGAGAGGACACCGGAAAGTGAAAATGTATCCCATGAAATTCATGATGAGGACACAAGGAAGGTGAATCAAGAATGGAGAAACTCCAACTTTGGGTTGAAGACCAACCACGTTCCTGAGATCGATATGAGGAATTTTGATGGCAATGACCCAATCAAATGGATACTTTAGATGGAGCAATTCTTTGATCTACATAATGTGCCACATACACAAAAGGTACGATTTGTTTCTTTATATTTAGAACCTAATCAATTTGTATGGCATCGATGGCTTTGTTCTCGCAAATCACTCGTCACTTGGAAAATTTTCATGAAAGAAATGATAGCACACTATGATGATACAAGGAGGAATAACTTCTTTAGCCAATTGATAAATCTCAAGCAAAAGGGTTCAGTTACAGAGCACATTGAGAACTTCCAAAGATTGAATATAAAGGTAACATATATTCTAGATGAACACTTGATTGATGTATTCATAAGAACTTTAAAGGATAACATTCAACATGAGGTTCACCTTTGGGAACCCAAATCATTGGAGA
Organism: Picea engelmannii; assembly: GCA_009831015.1. Lineage (NCBI taxonomy): Eukaryota > Viridiplantae > Streptophyta > Pinopsida > Pinales > Pinaceae > Picea > Picea engelmannii. The sequence goes on along the minus strand of ML814319.1, from coordinate 126,281 downwards.
ATGCATTTAGGGTGGCAAGAAATGTTGAAAGTAAAAATATGGCTATGGCTATTAGAAGGACCAATCCTAACATCTATAGAGAGAATATTGTTCCTTCTTCTAAAACACCTCAACCTACAAGGTTGACACCTCAACAATTGGAGGAAAGAAAAGCAAAAGGTTTATGCTTTAATTGTGACAGCAAGTACAATAAGGGACATACGTGTGGTGAGAAGAAATTATTATACATAGATTGTGAAGAGGAAGAATAACAAGAACAAGAACAAGAACAATCTCAAGATGAAAACGTAGAAGCAATTTCATCTGAAGAGTTGACTCCCACGATATCGTGTAATGCATTGGCTGGAATTAACACTCCTCGAACCCTCAAGTTCGAAGGATATATCAAAAAGAAAAAGGTAATAGTCCTAATTGATTCTGGCAGTACTCATAATTTCATTCACTATAAATCAACCAAAGCTCTCAATTGCTTTGTATATCCAGTGCCAGAGTTTCAAGTAATGATTGCAGATGGAGAAACTATCAATTGCTCAGGAAAATGCAATAAGATCAATCTTACTATGGGGGAATATGTAATGAATAGTCCAATGATTGCTATACCCATGGGTGGTGTTGATGTTGTACTAGGAATCCAATGGTTACAATCATTAGTAACAATGGCTTTTAATTTTCAAGAACTTTTCATGAAATTTTCATTGGAAGGAAAAGAAATTGAGTTAAGAGGTATCACAGGGAAACCCAGTATGGTGATAAGCTCTAATGGCATGACAAAATTATTGAAAAATGGCGATCAAGGTGTTATTGCACAACTATTCTCACTAGATGTTCAAACATCTAAGCCACCTATTCCTCTAGATCTCCAAGGGATCATTGATAAGCATTCCAAAGTATTTGAAGATATTCCCAAATGTCTTCCACCCACTCAAAATCATGATCATGATATTCACCTGATTCCTGGAAGTGTTCCTCCTAACATCAGGCCATACAGATACCCTTATGCCCAGAAGAGTGAAATTGAGCGCATGGTTGAAGAAATGTTAGAGGCTGACATTATTAGACCTAGACAAAGTTCTTACTCTGCACCGGTGGTAATGGTATTCAAGAAATATGGCTCATGGCGTATGTGTCCAGATTATAGAGAGCTCAACAAGATCACTATTAAAGATAAGTTTCCCATTGTTAAAATATTGCATAACTACAAAGAATATCCTTATCCCCTTTTGTGGATAAAGATAAAATATATTTATTATTGATTAGATCAATCCCCTTTTGTGGATTGATCATGTCGGGCATTGTAATTGACCAAATCCCCTTTTGTGGATTGGTCAAACCCTAATTGTAATAGGCTAAATAAGAAGTTGGCCCCATAATATATTAAAGAGGCCCCAAAATATATTAAAGGTGGTTATAACCACCCAGAAGCAGAAGTCGGCCCTGCCAGTGAAGAGACACTTCCACACGTGCCAGAATTGTATAAATAAGAGAGGCCAACACCTCATTTAGACACACACTCAACTCACACATCTAGTGCGCAAGTATTGAAGGAAGCTGTAGGTACCAGTTGCCGGAAGAAGAAAGAGAGAGAGAGGCGCATCCTTGGGAGAGGAATTTCTGTGTTGTTTGGTTCATTATCTTAGCATTGTATTGGCTATCTATATTAAGGAAGTTTTGTTGGGTTTTCTTCCCCTTGAGGGTTTCCCAGAATAAATGCTTCTGTAACCTCAGTGATCTTGTCTATGCTATTGTTATCTAGTAAATAGAAAGGTAACCTAATAATAGCTTAAACCTTAACATGGTATCAGAGCTAAGTTGAAGAGAGCATCTTTCACAGGAAAAAGAAAAACGTCACTGTTGCCGTACATGAAAATTAGGGTTTTTTTTATTAAAGAAGGTTTTCAGCCTCAAATCCATCTAGAAAGGTGTGCCCTACGTCAAGGAACATTTTGGCATCCTCAGTGTACTTTTTCAGTGGCTAGATCTACCAAAAAGTGAAACCCTAGTTTTCACAAAGTACCAGAAAACTAGAAGTACCAGTGTACCAGAAGTACCAAAAAACCAGAAGCACCAGTCCAAAAATCCGCAGATCAAGTTTGGAGGGGTAAAAGTTGGATTTTCTGAAATCTAAACACACCAGGCTACTTGCCTCAGTCCAACACATCTTTTGGTGAGTTCGGTTTTTAGATCCAAGTAATTTGATTTTTTTATTATTTCTATAGCACGGAGGTCTAGGGTTTCTTCTATAAGAAAGAATGGTTACCAGCATGAGGGTAGAAGACAGGCTGGAAGGATCTAGAAACTTCAGATCTTGTAAGCATAGGTTGCAGATGATTCTAGATGAGAATCATCTCCTAGAACACGTTACAGTGGGTGTACCAGAACCAGATGAAGAAGAGCAAAAGACCAAGCATAAGAAGAATGAAAAGAAAGCAAAGAGAATCATGTCAGATTCAGTAAAAGATCACTTGATCCCTCATATATCTGAACTACAGACAACAAGGCAAATGTATGAAGCACTCAACAGATTATATGAAAGCAAAGACATTAGCTGAAATCTTTCCTTTAGAAATCAACTTCGTAATATGAAGATGGACAACTCAGAATCTGTCACATCCTTTCTTATGAGAGTTTCTCAGATCAGATATCAGCTTGTAGCTATTGGAGATGTCATTAGTGACAAAGAACTTGTAACCACAACCATGAATGGGTTTCCAACATTTTGGATTCCTTTTGTACAAGGAGTGTGTGCAAGAAGCAAGCTACCCAAGTTTGATAAGTTATGGGCAGATTACACACACGAAGAATCTAGACTTGCAGACCAACATAAGAGATTAATTGTCGATGAAGAGGAAGCTCTTACAGCTCAAAAGAACAAAAGAAGTTCCTTCAGGAAGAACAATAAAGAAGCTAACTCCGTAAGAGTTCCAGATAAGAAGAGAGATGTCTCAAAGATCAGATGCTACTACTGTCAAAAGTTGGGACACTTTTCTTATGATTGTCCTCAAGGAAAAGGGAAAAGAAATCATCAAGCACATGTGGCAGAGGAAGAGGAATCTCCTCCCTCAAAGAAAGCTTTAACATAAATTAAGGATTATGTACTTTAAGTTAAAGATAGTTGATCTGAAGAAAGATAGCAAATGGTGGAGTCCGTGGAGCCTCCCCATACAAAAACAAAAGATAAGTATTCATGTTTATTTTTAGTAACTTGTTTACTTTAATACTTTATCATTACAAGTTAGATTTTTGTGAGAATGTGAATTTACCTCGTTTTATTTCAGTGTCTATGCAAACTTGTGAAGAAAATATCAAAGAAGAGGATGAAGAAAGAGATAAAATATGTATTTCATGTATGATCACTCATGAGATAAAATATTTATCGTAAGTAAGTTTACAAGTCTCGGAAGAAAGAACTTATGCCGTGACTTGTAGAAGTTAGACAGGACGAGAAGGACATGTGATATGATGACAATCAGTAGAGACCAGACAATATCCAATATTTATATAGGAGCAGGAGGCTCCTAAAGATGTAGAGTAGAAGTATTCAAGGTGAAGAAAAAGATGGATACTCAAATATAGTGGATGAGATGCATGTAACTACAGGTTGCTCCAATATCGTTCTTATAGATGCAGAGGGAGCATGTTGATCCAGTATGAAGACAGAAAGAAAGAAATATGTGAACTCAAGAAGGCACCGAGGATATTACAGAAGAGAACTTCAAGGATGATGATTAGAAACTGTCAGTTTGGTGCAAGAGGAAACTATGTATCCGAGTTCGAAATAGAAGATCGTGATTTGATGTAGTTAGGAAAGTAGATGGATGGTGCCCAAATATTTTGATCAATATGAAAGTTATCCAGTAGATGGATGGTGCCCAGCAGATGGGTAGCATGGTATTGTACCATTGAAATATTTTGGACCACAAGAGATTTTTTTGGATCCCATAGCTAAACCTTCACAGAGAAGGAAGAGACCTTCGTAGAGAAGGAATGAGAAATCCCACAGGTATACCTTCATAGAGAAGGAGAAAGAGAAGAGACCTTCGTAGAGAAGGGGAATGAGAAATTTTCCAGGGTTGGACTCTGTCCAAGTGTTGAGTTTTGGATACTCTAGGGACACACTAGAATACCCTCGTAGAGAGGGATGTGACCACCCTAGCAGAGAGGAATGTGGATGTTTCTCCAAGGGGAAGCGGGTAGATACCCTCTTCTGGCCAAGGATGGAGTAGCCTGGAACATAAACCTTGACCATGTGGATGTTGGGTATGTGTTATATTCTTTGCATGAGTAGTAGTGTCTGAGCGCCTGCGACGGGCGCACAGGGGGGTTAGAGGGGGGGCGAAGCCCCCCGCGCGGGGGTTCGGGGGCAGCGGCCCCGAAATTTTTTTTTTGGGCCGACATATTTTCGCCAGGCCGACATATTTCCGGGACGACATATTTCTGGGACCACATGATATTAGGTGGTTTTTCGGCACATGGTTTTTTGCCGATGGTTTTCTATTTCCGGTTAAGGAATTAG
>ML814319.1:96253-108640 GCA_009831015.1 Picea engelmannii | reverse complement strand
GAAACTCTGGTGCTGGATATACAAAGCAATTGAGAGCTTTGGCTAATTTATAGTGAATGAAATTATGAGTACTGCCAGAATCAATTAGGACTATTACCTTTTTCTTTTTGATATATCCTTCGATCTTGAGGGTTTGAGGAGTGTCAATTCCAGCCAATGCATTACACGATATCGTTGGGGTCAACTCTTCAGACGAAATTGCTTCTACGTTTTCATCTTGAGATAGTTCTTGTTCTTCTTCTTCCTCTTCACAATCTATCTAGAATAATTTCTTCTCACCACACTTGTGTCCCTTATTGTACTTGTTGTCACAATTAAAGCATAAACCTTTTGCTTTTCTTTCCTCCAATTGTTGAGGTGTCAACCTTGTAGCTTGAGGTGTTTTAGAAGAAGGAACATTATTCTCTCTACAAATGTTAGGATTGGTCCTTCTAGTACCCATAGCCATATTTTTACTTTCAACATTTATTGCCACCCTAAATGCATTCTCCAATGATTTGGGTTCCCAAAGGCGAACCTCACATTCACTGATGGTATAATCTTTCGTAGATTTTGGTTTAATTCGTTTTAATGACACATGCCCTCGATCTTTTCTCTTATTAATGCGAAATCTTTTCGAATATGTGTGTTGAATAGTCACTAATAACAAGAGTTAACATTCCCATATGTAAACACATTCTCAAATACAACAACCTGTAATATATGCACAATATTAAAGAGGGACATGACGTCGAGACCTTTGTGGATGGCAGTGTGGTAGTACAATATTGCACTGTTACTATGATGATGCCTTTAAAAAACTAAAATAACCAACACTTTTTGCAAATTCAAAATGGCCGCAAAAAATTATTAGATCCCATAATATTCGCTTATTAGTGCATTTTAATGGGAGATGTCCTCGAGCTTTCTGCTTATTAAAGCCAATCTTTTCGAACCTGTCTGATGGTTTGTCAATAGTAAAAGCATAATTAATGTGCATTGGGAAGGGAGGAAGGTGGCGGAGATGGAAGGGAGGGGACCGAAAAATGCTTTTAAACTTTTTCGAACCCGAGAGTGTGTGAACCTGCGAAACTTTGAAGACTCGACTAAGTATGGAAAGGCAGGTCGGACAGATGGAGTCATCGTAGGTAGAGTCAGGCTTGCGAGTTCGAGGACTCCGGGGTCGAATTGTAAAGCACGAAAGTTTTGGTTGCAATATGTATACCCCGAACACGGGTTACCAGAGTTTGATAGCACCTATCCACGAACCCGCGTTCATAAAATTGGCTAAGTATGCAAACGAACGACGGTTGGTCAGACTCGTGATGTGAATATATAGATGGAGATGACGATTTTTCAGTTCGCCACACCAAGAACCCGCGAGCACATAAACATGACAAAGTATAGAACCAGAAACACATAATAGAGAGTAAGAACAAAAGGGAAAAACATACAAGTTTAGAAGAAATTGGCTAAGTATGCAAACGAACGACGATTAGTCAGACTCGTGATGTGAAGATATAGATGGAGATGACGATTTGTCAATCCACCACCCTGGGAACCCACAACCATAGAAACGTGACAAAGTATAGAACCATAAACACATAATAGAGAGGAAGAACAAAAGGGGAAAACAGGCAAGTTTAGAAGAGGAAAAACAAAGGGAGAGAAGAACTTTATCGCTCACATAACAACACTTACTCTCATAACTATGGAGCCATATAAAGACATTAACTATGGAAAAAACATTATCAGCTATGAAATATAGTTGGAGCTCGATAAAGTCTGGTTCAAGTCAGAAGAGATGTTGTTTATATCCACTGCAAAATTTTGCATATTATTTTATCTTAATAGTATTGTTTGGGGATCCAACTATAAAACCATGTTCCAATTTGCGTTTTCCAAGTGGAGATGTATTTGGGAAGAAACAAGTACGAAGAGGCTTAATTGCAGTTGCAGGGCCTCAACTCTGCAAAGTTGAATCAAGCAATAATAAGCAGCATCTAGTGAACCAACGAGCAAGCATTAACTAGTCAACCAGGAGTGTCGGTGAAGAACAATATTGTCCAAATTTACTGCAGACAAGATTGTATAAAAAAAACGGAGGAATATATTGTAACATGGCATGGCAAGTAAACTTGCAAGACTGTAAGGACCGTGCAAAGGCCTCCCACTGTGCAAACATTTAAGGAAGCTGCAGTTTTGCACGGTTGACATTCTGCATCCACAATTGGAACACCTCCATAACACCCACTGACATAAAAAAAAAGGAAATTGAATTTTCTCTTCGCATACGAACATGTTTTGGAAGAGGATTTTGACGCGGGAATCTCCAACATTTAAAATTTTCACTTGCAAACTGGAAATAACAAACAACAAAGAACGAACACGAACGTAAATCTAGCAACGAAACCCACCCGATAATGGGGAATGACAACAACAACAATAGGCAAACAAGAAACCAATCAACAAGCAACGAGCAAGCATAAACCAGTGAACCAGGAACACCGCCAAAGAACAATATCACCCATATTCATTACAGACAACATTGCAGAAGAAAAAATAAAGGACAAAAATGTATTGCAACATGCATGTCAAGCAATGCAAGATTGCAACCACAAAAATCGAGACCCACCAATGAATGGAGAAGGACAGAAGCGCAACACCTGGCCCATAAACTATAATAACAGATCCAACTGTAGATGCAGGACCCCAACCTTGCAAAGTTGAAGCAAACAACAACAAGCAACAAATAACAACCCACCGAAGAAGAACCAAAAGGCCCAACTGCAGCTGCAGGACCTCAACCCTACAAAGTTGAATCAAACAACAATAAGAAACATCCAACGAACCAAGAAGCAAGCACTAACCAGCCGATGAAGAACAATATTGGCCAAATTCACTGCACACAAGATTGTATCAAAAAATTCGGAGGAAAATGTATTGTAACACATATGTTAACCAAACATTTCAGGTTGTGAGACCTGTCAGGTAAACATTTAAATCTTTCAGGACTGTCCAAAGGCCTGCCACTGTGCAATCAATTAAGAAAGGTGTGGTTTTCACGGTTGGTATTTTTCAATACTGAGAGCGATCAAAATCCTCTTGCAGTCCATCTTTCTATGTGATTACTATGACCAGAGAAGCAAGATTGTAATGTTGTCTTCGTTTCGTTCTTGATTGCCAATGTTGGACACAAAACCTACCTCCATCAAACAGAGTGACGTATAGGAAAAGAAAATTGTATTTTCTCCTCACATACAAAGATGTTCTGCAAGAGGATTTTGACTCAAACATCCCCAGTAGTCAAATTTCCCACCTGCAAACTACAAATAGCAAGCGAAGCTAAACACGACACCCAAACCCGCCCGTCAATGGGGAACGAAAGAAGGCTAGTTCCAATTGCGGTTGCAGAATCTCAAGCGTGCAAACTGCAATAAGACCAACATGCAAACAAGAACAACAACAACATGCAAATAAGAAATCAGTGAACAAGCAAGAAGCAAGCATGAACCAGTGAACCAACAATGTTGTTGGAGAACAATATTGCCCATATTCACTGCAAAGAACATTTCATATAAAAAAAAAACCGGAAGAAAATGTATTGTAACAGGCCTGTTAAGTAAACATTTAAGGTTGTGAGGCCTGTTAGGTAAACATTTAAGTTTGTCAGGACTGTTGTGTAAACATTCAAGAAAGAATGCAGTGTGGTAGGTCTGTTACGTACGAAAAAACATGTATTATATTATTTTATAACAATAAAAAAAATTAGTAAGAGGCCATGTAAAAAAACATTATTCAAAGGACAAACTAATATGAAGTCAACTAATAAAAAACCGACTCTTTGTCTTCAAAACTTTGGATATCCAAACATTTCAAGAAAAAAATAAAAATTTAGAAATACTGTATATGATCAAAAACTTTGGATATGCTAACATATCAAACATTGGGAATAGCGAAACTAGCAATAAGACCTCCAATCTGTTATCCAATCAGATCATGACATATATGGTATTTTTTATTATATAAAAATCAATGTTTTTAGTTCCCTAATTCCAACAATAGATGCTATGCAAATATTTTTAGTTAAAGGACAAACTTATATGAAGTCAACGAATTATCAATCGCTATAGTCCCTCTACGCCTTCGACAAGGACTAATAAACTAAAAAACATAACTTAACCAATAAACACAACCCTTCACCTACATGACTAATCATTACATATATTAAGTATATTTTCACAAAACTCATTATATCAATTAACTCACTTATTCATTTATCATATACAATTATTATCATTTATAGATTTTAACTCTCTTTCATTCCCATGTTAAATATTTCATTGTATCAATTTACTCACTTATTCATTTATCATATACAATTATTATCATTTATAGATTTTAACTATCTTTCATTCCCATGTTAAATATTTTTTTTATATATAAATTTGTTAATTATATTTAATTACATGATAACACAAAGTCATTAATGTGGAAATCTTGAGAAAGTTGAGATTGAAGCCTCTTGTGTACGTTATCATTAAATAAGTTTGATGGGAGTGAAGCGTATTAAACTACAAATAATGACATAGTTTTAATTGCTTCTTTAAATCACTAAATTCTTTAACTTATGTAAACTTAGAGATGTTAGTAGCTAGAACAAATCATCTTCCTCACTCATTTTTTTTTCTTTTTCTAATAAGCAAGTTGGGAAAGGAAGTGATTCATATTTTCTTAGATATTTATATATTTATTTTTTTATATTTAATTTTTTAAAGAAATGTTTTTTTTAACCTTTCACACTTCCATAACAATAATAAATAATACCTGATCAAGGTCATATCACAATTTTTTAAAATTCCCTAATGGAGAATAGTATTAGTTACTAATTGCAAGAGCAATTAATAACCCTATATAACTTGGTGGGAATGGACCTCACAACCTCTTTAGACATCACACCTTTTCAAAAAAAAAAGTCGAACTAACCAAGATATAGCTCAAAGCTTTCCTCAAATTATTTATACTTGATCATTATATTGCAAAGAAGTTAATTGTTGATTAATGGAATGATACTTTGTTGTTATGTCCAACTTCGTATTGTTAATATCTCTTATTTTGTATTTTTATTTAAATAATATAAATTTAGAATCAAGATTATTGTTGTTTTTTAAATAATATAAATTTAGAATCAAGATTGTTGCTTTTTTTATTTAAATAATATAAAACTATAATCAAGATTGTTTTTTTTTTTTTTTTTTAAATAAGTTTTTTGCTATTTTTATTTTTTTATGAAAATAAGCATTAAAGGTGAAATGGAAATATAAATTATATTTATATAAAAAAAATTAAAATATATCATTTAAGGGGAAAAGTTATCTATAAAGGAAATTCAAAGGGGCTAAATATAGAAGAAGGTTAAATATTTTATAATTTTGACTTTTTTGGGTTTGTTGTCACCTAATTCTTGTTACGTAATTTTTGCCAAAATTTTGGATAAATAAAATTGTAGTTTTTAAGGCGGAAATGGATTCACCGCCATTGAATACTCCTACTGCAACTAGATTGTGCAATGTTAATCATTGATATTTGCAATTTCATTCATCCAAAAAAATTATTGCCCGACTTTAAGCCAAAAATGCCGATTTCCTTTCGTTTTTGAGTGGATGGAGAGAGAGAGAGAGGGGTGTTATGTCAAGGAGAGTGTTCGTTATTGAATATGCCATTAATGACAAAAGCAACTAAGGACTCATTAAGATCATTTTTGAAATCAATGTGAATATTTAACAAAAAAGTTACAAAAATGTAGAGGAAAAAAGTGCCTAATGATGAACTTTGTCATTTAAAATGTGAGGTGGCTAAATATGAGTAAAATGATTGAGTCCAACAACAAATGAAAGATCACAAGAAGAAATCTGACAAGGAATCATCATCAAAGAGATGACGAATATTCTCATTTAGAGAACCATAATCAAAGCTTAGTTGCGCAAACCAAGAAACTAAAGAATGTGAAAAAGTCACAACAAGAAAGTTAGAACGACTTACCAACAAGGAAACAATCATCGATAAAGAAACAATGACTGGCCTAGTTGAAATAGAGAAGTCGTTAGACGTAAAAATCCAAACTCTAGAGAAAGGAAGCAATATATATCCAATATATATCATAAATTAGAATGGCACTTATGTTGGAATGTTATAAACTAATAAACTACAAGAAGTATCCATAGATGAATGTTCAAAAAACAAAACACAAGATACAAGGATACCTTATTGATATCCTAATCACAAGAGTTTATGCTTCACCCAATTAACTTATTAGCATCACTCTTAGCAAAGGAGATATTTTACCTATATTCCAAAGAAGATCAATTCCAATACAATTTGGTCTCAAAATAATAGTCATTCTTGGAATCACAAAACAAAAAATTCCATCGAAGAACCTTATAAATACACAATTCGACAAATTATTGAACTAGGGTAGACTAACCCTTCAATGATACAAAAAATGTGTTTATTTCATTGAAGATGATACTGCCTCGTTTCTTTGACTATGACAACATTAAGAATAGGGTATCATGTGAAAGCATTACATGCGAGAACAAAAATAAAACATTTTTATGCTTTGAGGACAAAGCATCTTGAAGGGAGAGACAATGTAATGAATGTAAAATACAACAAGAATAATAAACTAAAAGACGTAACCTAACTAAGAGACACAACCCCTCATCTTCTTTATTATTCAATGCATATAAGTATATTGTCATAAGGCTCATTGTATCAATCGACCCACTTATTCATCTATCAATTACATAACTATTATCCTTTACGATAAATTGGATGTAGCTCAAGTGGCAGAGAGGAGGTGTTATCCCCCGCCCCAGTTCAAATTCTACATGTGACATGTCTGCTCCTTGTGAGTCGATTGTTGAGTGGGGCTCTTCATGAGCTAATTCTTGATTGGGGATGACAAGGTACCAACAATCTCATTCTCACTTGTGGGCTACAAGGTGGGAGAGTAGCAACATAAAAATTAAAAAATCCTTTGTGGATTTCAACTATATTTCATACCTATGTTGAATATTTTTGGGTATATGAACTATTTCTCATTACATTTCAACACATGCAACACAAAGTCTTTTATGTGGAAACTTTGTTGAAGATGAGCTTGAAGTCTCTTATGCACTTTAACATTAAATAAGTTTGATGGGGGTGAATCATAATGAGCTACTAAAAATGACATCTAGTTTTAATCACTCCTTCAAATTATTGAATCACTTACCCTGTATGCTTGAGATGTTAATAGCCACAACATAACATCTTTCTCTCTCGGTATTTTTGTTTTCCCAATTTTATGTATATTATATGTAATTTTAAGAATAGGTGTGGCTGGGAATTGGAGTGGTTGATATTATCTGGTTTTTTTTTTTCTTTTTATTCCCCTCTCTCTGCACTTCAAAAAACAAAGTTGAAGTTGGTACCTTGTCAACATCATTCCACATGGTTCCCCGCACTTCCCTAGGTTTCCTAATGGAGAGCAACATTAATTGATAATTGCAAGAGCGACTAATAACCCTCAGAGCAATATTTTCCATCTCGTCATATAACACCAAGTGTCACTCTTTTGAAAAATCAAAGTAATCAAGGAAGTGGTCCAAACGTTTGATATCAAACTTGTGGACTTAAATTAGAGCATGCAATCCTTTATCTCTCCACATGCTCGTGTCTCTCTTTCAACAAATCAAAGCAATCAATCAAGTGGTCCAAATGTTTGATATCACACTTTTGTAATTAAATCAAACTATATCCTGGATCTCTTCACATTTTCTATGTTGCAGTTTAGGGAAATGAATTTGAAAGCAAGTTGGAGATCCTACTATTCGAATGGGAGAGAATACCTCCACCCCACTTCCAATACCAATTGCTCAACAATATTTTGTTGTTCTTTCTCCCTTATCCACAGTCATGATTTATCTATTTTGGTTAGTGGGTACCTAGTCAAGCACAAATGAAGTACAATGATCAAATTTTACATCCTTCTTGTGTCAGAATCCCATGAACACCATAGTCAACTGCAACTTCAAAAACTTGGAAGTGGTTCCCTAATGATCATTCCAACAACTAATGTATAGGATCTTTTACATATACACATCTAGTTTTGATTTATTGATGAACCAATGTTCTACAAGTATGTAAACATAGTCAAATATAACCTTGAAGTGCATATACTTACAATATCAATCTTTAATATATAAATTAATGTTTTCCTTTTATTCACAATAACTCGTAGGTTTTTATATTAAAAAAATTTGCAACTCACGATACAACATTGAGATACAAATGTAAGATTTTCGACATCCATACATTGAAATCCACAAATAAGTATAGACTTAAAAAAATGTCGAGATTTCACCCAATTTCTTGAAATTAAGAGTTTGCAAGAATACTACTTAAGGAACCGTCCTAGTAATAATATTATATGACAAAACATACTAAATAGCCAAAAAGAACTTAAACTCAATGCCCATTGAGGACTTTAGAAACCAAGTCCACGTAGTTCACAAGGTCTTAGTTTTGTTGGTTATATGATAGAGTTGGGGTCCTTGGAAGGTGTCCAACATGAGGCTAATGTAGTTTAATGTGTTACAATATTCAACATTCCAGAAGAAAAAAAAGGAGGTCTCACATGAGGCACATATGATGGTTTATGTGTGAATAATGTACAAAGTATTAAAGATTTAGTGGAGGTGTGTAAAACATTATGTAACACACCCACTACGGAATTTAAAATTTTTCAGGATTTTTCTTCTTTGCTCCGAGGAACATAGTTTCCCGGCTCCCTACGGGGCCTAATACAGACCCTGTCATCCCTTATCCACACTCATATGATCGGCGGTTATGGCCACAAGCCTTATCGGAGGGGTACTCATCGACTTTTGTGATACGGGAAATCGCGATGCAGGTATTCCCTTGTTCATATCGGGGTTTCATCCATCGGAATTTCGCGTCTAGCGAACACGAGGAAAATTGACCTTTGGGAATCCCGGGCACCGAAAAGCCGAAACACCAAAACCATGTGTGCTAATCCATTTTGGGACTTCGCCTATCGGGATTTTGCGACATATGAGGACAAGACACTTGCCTCTAGATGTCTCGGGTGTCGAAACACAGAGACATTGAATTCTAGTCACTCTATACTCATTTCGGGGTTTCATACTTCGGGATTTCGGGATATGCGACAACAGGAGGTCTCGCACTTAGGTTTCCCGGGAGTTGAACTCAGGAACACCAAACTCTTGAACACACTCCATTGTTTCGGGGTTTCCTTCATTGGGACTTCGCGAGTCGGGGTTCAAGACTGACGAATGCATGGGACCCGCACTTGGGTACCCCGGATGCCGAAACACCAAAATATCACACTTCTCTATTTTCTATCTCTTCAGGATTTCGCAATTCGGGATTTTGGGGGATGCGATGACAGGAGATCTCACATCGGGGTTTTCCGGGAGTCAAACTCCGAAATATTAACTCTAAACATACTTCCCTATTTTGGAGTTTCCTCCATCAGGATTTCAGGATATGCAACGACAGGAGTTCTCGCACTTAGGTTTCCCGAGAGCCAAAACTCCAGAACCTTAATATATGTATAATTGTATATATGTGTCGCTCAATCCATTTTGAAAATTCGTAGACCGGGTTTTCGGGACTAGTGAGCACAAGAAAAATTTACCGTTTGGTATCCCGGGTGCCGAAATACCGACACACCAAATACTATCCGTGTTAAGCCATTTCGGGAATTCGCAGACCGGGTTTTCGGGATTTCGGGGTTTCGGGTCTTGCACGTACAAGGGAATACACCCTTGAGTATTCCAATTTTCGAAATGCCGGAATATCGCAACATACACACGTATTGTCTTTTCGGGATTTCACCCATCGTGATTTCAAGAATCGCGAGCACAAGAAAATACGCCCTTAGGCATTTCGGGCCCCGAAGTGCCAAAATATCCTATCTCATCCACACCTTAAACTATTTCGGGGTTTCAGCTGTTGGGATTTCGCGACTCGCGATGACCAGGGTTCTTGCCCTTTGATTCCCCGGGTGCCAAAATGTCGAAACGCTTACCGACCACCACATGCCCTTACAAATGAACGGTTCAGATACTCTCATGGACCTTTGGATCTACGGTCTAATTTCCTCGCTACTCATGAAGATAAAAGAAAAAGAGGTTGAGGCATTTAACACCCTCATTTCTTCCTCCAATCTAGCGGTCGTGACTGACCGTAGATCTTCCGACCGAATCTTGTTCGTTGATCGATACTTATCCACACGTTGCCATTTCGGGATTTCGCAAATCGGGGTTTCGGGACTTGCGAGTGCAAGAGGACTCGCGCTTGGATACCTCGAGTGCCAAAACACCGAAACATCGAGAATTTTTAAAGGAACCACTCACTCTCTTGCAGGGTTTCTAAGACTTAAGCCATCAGATCCTCTTTCGAGTTCTTGGTAAACTTTCCAGAGAGGGTATCTCTGTGGGAAGATCTATCCAGGACATTTCTTGAGACAAATAAGGGCATAGATTTCC
Source organism: Picea engelmannii (assembly GCA_009831015.1). Lineage (NCBI taxonomy): Eukaryota > Viridiplantae > Streptophyta > Pinopsida > Pinales > Pinaceae > Picea > Picea engelmannii. Next base: position 98,084 of record ML814319.1, on the reverse strand, counting down.
CGAGAACAGACTTGAAGTCTGAATTAGTTCGATATACCTATATATAGCTATTTATAAACATAAGTCATACGTGGTCTTTCCAATAAAAACATGCAGCCACCATTTCTGATCAAAACACCACACATACAGTCTTATACTGAAACCATTCATAATTGCACAGACTATGAGCATACATGTCATAATATAAATTTCAAGATACAAGATATAACACTTATCAGAAAAACACCAGAGGTGATGCAATTGCTGAGAGGGGTGCTCGTTTCCACCCAACCGTAGGCACAACGACTCCGAATGGATTTACCACTAGCCACCCCCGAGCTGAGACCACGATGTTGCGAGACTGAGTCTTTGTTTGCCAGTGATCGAGAACGAAGGTTACTCTCCTTCTTCTCTACTATCACTCACTCTGCTTTTTTTTCCAGAGTTTCTTTCCTTCTCCTCTTTCCCTCGCGTCTCCCTGATCGTACACTCTTCCTGCCTTTTCTCTTTTCGGCGAGGTTGCGTGTGGCACGATCTTCCTCGCGGTGGTCAGCTCTGAGGACTCTATGGATGGGCGGTTCACCCCCATCCCTCATTACTCATGAGGAGCCATTTACCTACCAACCTGGTGAGTGATTTAATTTGGGGCCAGCGAGCCGCTCTTGGTTCTCCGGGCCAGTGAAGACCAAATACGGTATTGGTTTTGGTGGAAGTTAATGCCACCATTCTAGGTGCCTTCCACCACCTTTCTTCAGCCATCATGGTCTCTTTTTCAGCACATCCCCCTCTCAGCTGTCCTGCAATATATATTCATAATATTATTAAGATTCATCAACCTTTTTCACAAGGTCCATTCACATCACACATTCACATTTCTGAGTTTGCCACAATGCTTGGCCAGTATAATTATTTTTACAGACTGGGGGAAACAAGGTGTTACACATTAGTTATCCCTTAATCACTTTCATTCAAGCTAACAAAACTAACAATGAGCATAATTACGACAACAATACATAGATCATCCAGATACATCACAACACATATACATGAGCATAATTGTTCTCCATTGTTTTAGCAAATTAAGCATTACATGGCAACTCAAGCACAAAATTCATAATAAAGCACAAGTCCCACATTAACTCCAACAACCACTAACTCTAATATCTAATAATCTTTCCTCGATACAATCCTCATATATATAGGCAACTCAGGTGGTCATAGAAGATTCTTAAATATATTGGAGAATATGCCACTTTTAACCCACTCATGCAAAATGATCTACACCTTTAGAAGAATGTGTAGAGGGTTAGAGACACTCAATGTGAAGGATGTACAAGATGGCTCCTTGGGATTTTTGTACGTAGGCTTCTGCAAATCCATGTACTCAAGCTTTTGTAACTTCTAGTCCTCTGCAAATTCATGTTCTGTTGACCTCGTCCATGCTTTAATACTTATGCAAAACAAAGCCAGAGCAAGTGTTGACAATCATAGTGTTGAGCTAAAATAGTGGCAAGTATGATGAAATTTCCCAGGTCCATTGCATTGATGGGTAAGTCCACAAGCAACATCACAGAGCTTTCTAGTAAGCCTTACAAGGTGGAATCGAGGCATTGTCGCCAAATTCTAGAGAGGGAGAAAATTGAGCCTCTAGAGGGAGGTTCATATGGGTTGCTATGCATCCAACCAACTTATGTAAAGAAGCCAAAGCATAGGTCATTTCTAGTTTTTGTCCCCTGAGGAGGCATGGGACTCAAACTCCCAATCCTGTAAGTGAAGAATTTGACTTCTCATTTCCAAGGCAAAATTGTCCCTTACCTTGTTGTTCTCCATGTTCTTCTCCTAAAACCAATCT